>CAUPSL010001096.1:0-81240 GCA_963514005.1 Raja brachyura
TTTAAACCAGCACCTGCAGTTCCTTCCTACACCTGAATCTTGAGGTGTGTGTTTTCACACTTCTGTACCTCTTGCCTGAGCGGAGAGGAGAGAGAGGAGAGGGGGGAGGGGGGATGGGAGAGGGGAGAGGGAGAGGGGGGAGAGGGGAGAGGGGGGGGAGAGGGAGAGGGAGAGGGGGGAGAGGGAGAGGGGAGAGGGGGGAGAGAGGGAGAGGGGGGAGAGAGGGGAGGGGGGAGAGGGCAGAGAGGGGAGAGGGGAGAGGGGAGAGGGGAGAGGGGGGAGGGGGAAAGGGGAGAGGGGAGAGGGGAGAGAGGGGGGAGAGGGGAGAGAGGGGAGAGGGGGAGAGGGGGGAGAGAGGGGAGAGGGGAGAGGGCGGAGAGGGGGAGAGGGAGAGGGGGAGAGGGGGGGAGGGGAGAGGGGGAGAGGGGGGAGGGGGGGAGGGGGAGAGGAGAAAGGAAAGAAGGGAGGGAGGAGGGGGAAGGGAGAGGGGGAGAGGGGAGATAGGGGTGAGGGGTAGGAGGGGAGTGAGGGGTGGGAAGGAGGGGAGTGAGGGAAGAGGGGAGATGGTGTCCAGGGTGAGTCTCATCCTGATTATGAGCTAAATACCAAAGTGCAGGAGGAACACAGCAGGTCAGGCAGCATCTGTGGAGGGAACGGACAGACGCCGTTTTGGGTCGGGACCCTTCATCAGACAGAGGGTCCCGACCCGAAAACGTCACCTGTCAAATTTCCCTCGCCAGATGCTGCCTGACCCGCCGGTGTCCTGTCAGCACTGTGTGTTCGCTCAAGTTTCCAGCATCTGCACTCTCTGATTAACCATAATGGAGCGACTAAATGGACAATAGGTACAGGAGAAGGCCATTCGGCCCTTCGAGCCAGCACCGCCATTCAATGTGATCGCGGCTGTTTGTCACCTCCCTTTATGTTTTATAATATTTTGATTAGAAGCCATACATATTACTAATAACAGAACAGTTTTTTTTCAGATATACATTTTACATATTTCCAAAGTTATGTAAGTATTACAAAGCGATATATATAAGCCTCTATTTTTTTTTAAGAGTGAAGAGTTTTGAATAGATGTTTTAATCAAAAGAGTGTGATTAAATAATATTGATTATAATTTTGGTTATATGTGAGAGAAAAAATAAAATAATAATACTGGCAAATAATTTTTACAAAAAAAAAAATTGAAGTATACATCTTAAAAATGTATGGAACAATTTCAAATAACAATATATCTAGAGACGAGTATACAAACCTCCCTTTATATGCCAACTATTTGCATACCTTGGGTAACGATACAAAGAGTATCTCTGTGACTTGTCGCATGTGACAATGAAGTGACATTCATTCATTCATTAATTCATTCAGCAACCTTCATTGACCGAGACAAGCAGCGCACACATTCAAGTGTTAAAGGAGGAACTGCAGATGCTGGAGAATCGAGGGTTACACAAAAAAGCTGGAGAAACTCAGCGGGTGCAGCAGCATCTAAGGAGCGAAGGAGATAGGCGACGCTTCGGGTCGAGACCCTTCTTCAGACTGGTGAAGGAGTCCGTCTGAAGAAGGGTCTCGACCCGAAACGTCGCCTATCTCCTTCGCTCCTTAGATGCTGCTGCACCCGCTGAGTTTCTCCAGCTTTTTGTGGAACACACACATTCAAGTGTTACCTACCAGTGGAATATGAAGATCAGCAGGACCAACACGGCTGAAACGATGTCCGATGAAATCCACATCGCTTTGTACTGGGAGGGAGTCTGCAGAGAACGACAAATGTGAAAATAGAACAGCATGATACAACTACAGGCCCACAGTGTCAATAGACAATGGGTGCAGGAGGAGGCCATTCAGCCCTTCGAGCCATTCAATGTGATCATGGCTGATCATCGCCAAACAGTTCCCCGTTCCTGCCTTCTCCCCATATCCCCTGACTCCACTATTTTTAAGAGCCCTATCTAGCTCTCTCTTGAAAGCACCGGCCTCCACCGCCCTCTGAGGCAGAGAATTCCACAGACTCACCACTCTCTGCGAGAAAAAGTGTTTCCTCGTCTCCGTTCTAAATGGCTTACCCCTTATTCTTAAACTGTGGCCCCTGGTTCTGGACTCCCCCAACATCGGGAACATGTTTCCTGCCTCTAGCGTGTCCAAACCCTTAATAATCTTCTATGTTTCAATATGGCGGCCCGATGTTTTAGGCCTTCTCGCCGGGTGTTGGTGTTCCGGCGTCGGGAGAGTCCTCACAGCGGCTTGGGACACCTGGAACGGCCGCTTCCCTACCGGAGTCCGTGGCTTCCGAAGCTGACAAGGCCGCGCTGGCTGGAGCTCCACAACTGGTGATCTCGCCAAGAGATCCCAGGCTCCCGATGTTAAAGTTCAGCGCCGCCGCCCGCAGACGGCCGCTCCACGGTCCCGCAGCTCCGCGACGTTCACCTGCGGTCTCAGCATTCTGCAGCTCCAGCGCGGCGACCCAGGCAAGGTATCGCCCGCTCCGCTCCCCGATGGTGCTCCAGCGCTGAGCCGCTGCCGAAGCCGAGGTTCCGGGCGGCCCCCTCAGGAAACGCCGCTCCAGGCCCGCTGGTAGGCCGCGAGGACGGGTCGACGGTGCAGCCCGGAGAAAAGTCGCCTCTCCGACCAGGTAGGGACCAGGAAAAGCAGTTTCCCCTTCCCCCCCACATAAAAAAGACTAGAACTCCAAAACAAAACACTACATCTCACTAAAAATAAAAGAAAGAAATTTAAAAAACAGACAGCTGCAGGCTGGGCAGCCATACCAACTGGACGGCGCCCCTTTGATGCTGCCTGTCCCGCTGAGTTACTCCAGCATTTTGTGCCTATCGTCAATTACACCGGCTCAGTTTCACCCTTCTTTAAAGCACGTCTATATAATTAAAAGTCTCATCTTGACCACTTCCTGTCTGCTCTGTATATTGATGTTAGAAAAGACACTACCATATGTCGCTATGACTTTTGGCCATCTTACTCACAGTCCTCCGCTGAGTAGGCCTTGAGGATTTTTCCCATCGATTAAAAATAAAAAAGTTAGTCGTGTTTAAAAAACATTGAGATCCTATCGTCTGCCAATCAGATGAAGGTAACGCCCCTTCCGGTAACGCCCAATTCCGTTGGAATTGGTGGAGAGGTGGAATATTGGGTTGGGGGACCAGCCGTCCCGTGTGAAGCGGGTCCCACTTAGTCTAGTAATTATTAGGACTTATGATGAGGACTTTAAACATTTTTAGGCACTGTATCTCTCCCTATCCCTTGATAAGACACCAAAAAGCTGGAGTAACTCAGCGGGACAGGCAGCATCTCTGGAGAGAAGGAATGGGTGATGTTTCGGTTCGAGACCCTTCTTCAGAAGACTTTCTCCAATCAATCTGAATCACTTCCCGCTGGAAGGCGACTCCGGACTGTCAAAGCTGCCACAGCCAGACATAAAAACAGTTTTTATCCACGAGTAGTTGCTCTACTCAACAGCCAAAAATCTGTAGCCTCCCTTTGATCTGGTATTTTGTTGGTTCACATGCTTGATCAATGGTGTTTTATCATTAATGTTCTATTATTATTAATGTTTAGTGTTTTCTGAGTCATTCCTAACTGTCACTGTACGTCATGTTGTTACTTGCGGGCGGAGCACCAAGGCAAATTCCTTGTATGTGAATACTTGGCCAATAAACCTACTTACTTACTTCAACATCCTATCCCAGTCCCTCACTGTCTTCTTGGAGCTTAGCAATTTGTCTTTGGCAGTGGGCCACAGCGGTGCCTGCTCACAGGGGGGTTGGCTCGGTGGAAGGGCAACCTACCATGAGGAAGCAGGGCCGGCGGAGTTCCCTCAGCCTCTGGGGGTCGTTGGTGATGACCGAGTGGGCGCCGGAGCACCAGACCAGCGAGAAGATCCAGGGCTCAGTCACCACGTACAGGTTGGTGCTGATGTTTGCTGCAGAGTACATCCTGAGGGAGAGGACACAGTCAATAGACAATAGATGCAGGAGTAGGCCATTCGGCCCTTCATAGAAACATAGAAAAATAGGTGCAGGAGCAGGCCATTCGGCCCTTCGAGCTTGCACCGCCATTCAATGTGATCATGGCTGATCATCCAACTCAGTATCCCGTACCTGCCTTCTCTCCATACCCCCTGATCCCTTTAGCCACAAGGGCCACATCTAACGCCCTCTTAAATATAGCCAATGAACTGGCCTCAACTACCTTCTGTGGCAGAGAATTCCAGAGACTCACCACTCTCTGTGTAAAGAATGTTTTTGTCATCTCGGTCCTAAAGGAATTCCCCCTTATCCTTAGACTGTGACTCCTTGTTCTGGACTCCCCCAACATCGGGAACAATCTTCCAGCATCTATCTTGTCCAACCCCTTAAGAATTTTGTAAGTTTCTATAAGATCCCCCCTCAATCTTCTAAATTCCAGCGACTTTGAACTAGCACCGCCATTCAATGTGATCATGGCTGATCATCCCCAATCAGTACCCCGTTCCTGCCTTCTCCCCACATCCCCTGACTCCAGTATTTTTAAGAGCCCTATCTAGCTCTCTCTTGAAAGCATCCAGAGAACCGGCCTCCACCAGGCAGAGAATTCCACAGACTCACCACTCTCTGTGAGAAAAAGTGTTTCCTCGTCTCCTCGTTCTAAATGGCTTACCCCTTATTGTTAAACTGTGGCCCCTGGTTCTCGACTCCCCCAACATCGGGAACATTTTTCCTGCATCTAGCTTGTCCAGTCCTTTTATAATTTTAAAGAAGGAACTGCAGATGCTGGAGAATCGAGGGTACACAAAAAGCTGGAGAAACTCAGTGGGTCTGAAGAAGGGTCTCGACCCGAAATGTCGCCTATCTCCTTCGCTCCTTAAATGCTGCTGCACCCGCTGAGTTTCTCCAGCTTTTTGTGTAACCCTTTTATAATTTTATATGTTTCTGTAAGATATCTCCTCTCATCCTTCTAAACTCCAGTGAATGCAAGCCTAGTCTTTTCAATCTTTCTTCATATGACAGTCCCGCCATCCCATGGATCGATCTGGTGAACCTACGCTGCACTGCCTCAATCGCAAGGACGTCCTTCCTCAAATTAGGAGACCAAAACTGTACACAATCGTCCACACCGACCATCGAGCACTAGCACTATCCTACGCGCTGGAGGGAATTTGCAGAAGCAAATTTACCTACAAACCTGCACGTCTTTGGAGTGTGGGAGGAAACCGGAGATCTCGGACAAAACCCACGCAGGTCACGGGAGAACGAGCAAACTCCATACAGACAGCACCCGTAGTCAGGATCGAACCCGGGTCTCTGTCGCTGCAAGCGCTGTAAGGCAGCAACTCCACTGCCCGAGTGTTGGTGTACGGGGTGATCGCCGGTCGGCGCGGTGGGTTGAGGGCCTGTTACATCCGTGCTGTAGCGTCTTAAAGCCCTACGAGGGGCAAGTAACCCGTGGACTGTCTAAATGGCGTCAAGTTGGGAAAAGGGGAAGTACAACGGGATCTGGGGGTCCTCGTGCATCAGTCTATGAAAGTAAGGATGCAGGTACAGCAGGCAGTGAAGAAAGCGAATGGCATGTTAACCATATAACAATTACAGCACGGAAACAGGCCTTCTCGGCCCTTCCAGTCCGTGCCGACAATTTATTTTCCCCTAGTCCCATCTACCTGCACTCAGACCATACCCCTCCATTCCCTTCCCGTCCATATACCTATCCACTTTACTTTTAAATGTTAAAATCGATTCTGCCTCCACCACTTCTGCTGGAAGATCATTCCACACAGCCACCACTCTCTGAGTAAAGAAGTTCCCCCTCATGTTATCCCTAAACTTCTGTCCCTTAATTCTCATGTCGTGCCCTCTTGTTTGAATCTTCCCTACCCTCAATGGGAAAAGCTTATCCACGTCAACTCTGTCTATCCCTTTCATCATTTTAAAGACCTTTTAAAGTTGGCCTTTATAACAAGAGGAGTTGAGTATCGGAGCAAAGAGGTCCTTCTGCAGTTGTACAGAGCCCTGGTGAGACCACACCTGGAGTATTGTGTGCAGTTTTGGTCACCTAATTTGAGGAAGGACATTCTTGCTATTGAGGGAGTGCAGCATAGGTTCACCAGGTTAATTCCCGGGATGGCGGGACTGTCATATGCTGAGAGAATGGAGCGGCTGGGCTTGTACACTCTGGAGTTTAGAAGGATGAGAGGGGATCTCATTGAAACGTATAAGATTGTTAAGGGCTTGCACATGCTAGATGTAGACACAAAATGCTGGAGTAACTCAGTGGGACAGGCAGCATCTTTCGAGAGAAGGAATTGGCGATGTTTCGGGTCGAGACCTTTCTTCAGACTAATGTCAGGGGAGGGGGCGGGACAGAGATAGAATGTAGTCGGAGACAGTAAGACTGGTGGGAGAACTGGGAAGGGGGAGGGGATGGAGAGAGAGGGAAAGCAGGGGCTATCTGAAGTTAGAGAAGTCAATGTTAATACCACTGGGGTGTAAACTACCCAAGCAAAATATGAGGTGCTGTTCCTCCAATTTGCGCTGGGCCTCACTCTGACAATGGAGGAGGCCCAGGACAGAAAGATCAGATTGGGAATGGGAGGGGGAGTTGAAGTGCTGAGCCACCGGGAGATCAGGTGGGTTAAGACGGACTGAGCGGAGGTGTTCAGCGAAACGATCGCCGAGCCTGCGCTTGGTCTCGCCGATGTAGAGAAGTTGACATCTGGAACAGCGGATACAGTAGATGAGGCTGGAGGAGGTGCAGGTGAACCTCTGCCTCACCTGGAAAGACTGTCTGGGTCCTTGGATGGAGTCGAGGGGGGAGGTAAAGGGACAGGTGTTGCATCTCCTGCGGTTGCAGGGGGAAGTACCTGGGGGAGGGGGCGGTTTGGGTGGGAAAGGACGAGTTGACCAGGGAGTTGCGGAGGGAACGGTCTCTGCGGAAAGCAGGAGATGGGAAGATGTGGCCGGTAGTGGGATCCCGTTGGAGGTGGCGAAAATGTTGGAGGATTAGATGCTGCACACTACGGCTGATGTGGTGGAAGGCGAGGTCAAGGGGGACTCTGTCCTTGTTACGAATTGGGGGGGGGGGGGAGAGCAAGAGCGGGGCTGCGGGATATCGAGGAGACCCTAGTGAGAGCCTCATCCATAATGGAAGAGGGGAACACCTGTTTCCTAAAGAATGAGGACATCTCCGATACCCTGGTTTGGAACACCTCATCCTGGGCGCAGATGCAGCGTAGACGGAGGAATTTGGAGTAGGGGATAGAGCCCTTACAGCAAGCAGGGTGGGAAGAAGTGTAGTCCAGATAGCCGTGGGAGTCTGTCAGTGGGTTTGTAGTAGATGTTGGTCAATAGTCTGCCTCCTGCGATGGAGATGATGAGATCTAGAAACGGTAGGGAGATGTCGGAGATGGTCTGATGTGCAGGATGGAATTTGGTGGTGAAGTGGATGAAGCCAGTGAGTTCTGCATGGGTGCAGGAGGTGGCACCAATGCAGTCGTCGATGTAGCGGAGGTACAAGGATTGTTCAACGTACCCTACAAAGAGGCAGGCGTAGCTGGGGCCCATGAAGATGCCCATTGCAACGTCTTGGACTTGGAGGGAGTGGGAGGTGTCGGAGGAGAAGCTGATGAGGGTGAGGAGCAGCTCCGCTAGGCGGAGGAGAGTATTGGTAGACGGAAATTAGCTGGTTCTGCGGTCGAGGAAGAAACAGAGGGCTTTGAGACCTTTCCTGGGTGGGGGATGGAGGTGTAGAGTGAGCTCGATTGTAATCATGTATTGTCTTTCCACGCAACAAAAGCTTTTCACTCTACCTCGGTACAGGTCTAAAAGTCTAAATTCCCAACAGATATAACCTCAATGTATGTGCCTAAGTTGGGCGGCATGGTAGCGCAGTGGTAGAGTCGCTGCCTTGCAGCGCTTCCAACGGCCGAGATCCAGGTTCGATCCCGACTACGGGCGCTGTCTGTGCAGAGTTTGCACGTTCTCCCCGTGACCTGCGTGGGTTTTCTCCAATGTCTTTGGTTTCCTCCCACACTCCAAGGACGTGCAGCTTTGTAGGTTAATTGGCTTGGTATAAATGTAAAAGAATTGTCCCCAGAGTGTGTAGGATCGTGCTGGTGTGCGGGGATCGCTGGTCGGCGCGGGCTCGGTGGGCCGAAGGGCCTGTTTCCGCGCAGAAACTTTAAACTAAGCTAGTATGGAAGCAAGGTAGACAAAATTCATGCTAGGGAATTGAGGAATGCTGTGGAACAGAGGGATCTAGGAATAACTGTGCATAGTTCCCTGAAGGTGGAATCGCATGTAGATAGGGTGGTAAAGAAAGCTTTTGGTGTGCTGGCCTTTATAAATCAGAGCATTGAATATAGGAGTAGGGAAGTAATGTTAAAATTGTCCAAGGCATTGGTAAGACCAATTCTGGAGTATGGTGTACAATTTTGGTCGCCTAATTATAGGAAGGATGTCAACAAAATAGAGAGAGTACAGAGGAGATTTACGTGAATGTTGCCTGGGTTGCAGCAACTAAGTTACAGAGAAAGGTTGAACAAGTTAGGTCTTTATTCTTTGGAGTGCAGAAGGTTAAGGGGGGACTTGATTGAGGTCTTTAAAATGATGAAAGGGATAGACAGAGTTGACGTGGATAAGCTTTTCCCATTGAGGGTACGGAAGATTCAAACAAGAGGGCACGACATGAGAATTAAGGGACAGAAGTTTAGGGGTAACATGAGGGGGAACTTCTTTACTCAGAGAGTGGTCGTTGTGTGGAATGAGCTTCCAGCAGAAGTGGTGGAGGCAGGATCGATTTTAACATTTAAAAGTAAAGTGGATAGGTATATGGACGGGAAGGGAATGGAGGGGTATGGTCTGAGTGCAGGTAGATGGGACTAGGGGAAAATAAATAGTCGGCACAGACTGGAAGGGCCGAGAGGGCCTGTTTCCGTGCTGTAATTGTTATATGGTTAAAAGTGCTGGAGAAACTCAGCGGGTGAGGCAGCATCTATGGAGTGAAGGAAATAGGCGACGTTTCGGGTCGAGACCCTTCTTCAGACTGATGTGAGGGTTGGGGGGGGGAAGAGGAAAGGAAGAGGGGGAGCCAGTGGATTGAGGGAGAGCTGAGAAGGGGAGGAGAAAGCAGGGACTACCTTAAATTGGAGAAGTCAATGTTCATACCGCTGGGGTGTAAACTGCCCAAGCGGAATATGAGGTGCTGCTCCTCCAATTTGCGGTGGGCCTCACTCAGGCCGTGGAGGAGGCCCAGGACAGAAAGGTCGGATTGGGAATGGGAGGGGGAGTTGATGTGCTGAGCCACCGGGAGATCGGGTTGGTTAATGCGGACCGAGCGGAGGTGTTGGGCGAAGCGATCGCCAAGCCTGCGCTTGGTCTCACTGATGTAGATCAGCTGACACCTAGAGCAGCGGATGCAGTAGATGAGGTTGGAGGAGGTGCAGGTGAACCTCTGCCGCACCTGGAACGATTGCTTGGGTCCTCGGATGGAGTCGAGGGGGGAGGCAAAGCGACAGTGGAAGCAGGGCTTGTAATAAGCAGCAGCATATCTCAAACCAACCACCCAGAGTGCAATCACATTACAATCCAGCAGCTTGGATTCTGAAACTGGGTTAAGCACTACTTAGAAGGCATTTACTGAGCCTTCTAAATAAAAAGAAGTCTGTTCTTAATTTTGAAAATAAAAATAGATGCAAAGGCTGAAAACCTGACAGAAAATGCTTCCTTCCATCGAGGGGATCTATCGCAGTCACTGCCTCAAAAAGGCCGGCAGCATCATCAAGGACCCACACCATCCTGGCCACGCACTCATCTCCCTGCTACCTGCTCATCTCCCGGCTTGTACTCGCTGGAATTTAGAAGATTGAGGGAGGATCTTATAGAAACTTACAAAATTCTTAAGGGGTTGGACAAGCTAGATGCAGGAAGATTGTTCCCGATGTTGGGGGAGTCCAGAACAAGGGGTCACAGTCTAAGGATAAGGGGGAATTCCTTTAGGAACGAGATGAGGAAAACATTCTTTACACAGAGAGTGGTGAGTCTCTGTAATTCTCTGCCACGGAAGGTAGTTGAGGCCGGTTCATTGGCTATATTTAAGAGGGCGTTAGGTGTGGCCCTTGTGGCTAAAGGGATCAGGGGGTATGGAGAGAAGGCAGGTACGGGATACTGAGTTGGATGATCAGCCATGATCATATTGAATGGCGGTGCAGGCTCGAAGGGCCGAATGGCCTACTCCTGCACCTATTTTTCTATGTTTCTATGTTTCTACCTTCAGGTAGAAGGTACAGGAGCCTGAAGACTGCAACGACCAGGTTCAGGAATAGCTACTCCCCCACAGCCATCAGGGTATTAAACTCGGCTCGGACAAAACTCTGAACATTAATAGCCCATTATCTGTTATTTGCACTTTATCAGTTTATTTATTCATGTGAGTATTTACGTATATAATGGTATATGGACACACTGATCTGTTCTGTAGTCAATGCCTACTATGTTCTGTTGTGCTGAAGCAAAGCAAGAATTTCATTGTCCTATCAGGGACACATGAGAATAAACTCACTTGAACTTGGACTTGGACTTGAACTTGGACTTGGACTTGGACTTGAACTTGGACTTGGACTTGGACTTGGACTTGGACTTGGACTTGGACTTGTCTTTAGGTGAGCGATTATCGGTGGAAAGAAAGTTTAAAGGGCCAGTCCCGCTATTGCGGTTTTTTTCGGGGACCTGCCGGCACCTGTCATAGGTCGCTGAAAATGTTCGTCTGCTCACGACCATACAGACGTCACGTGTCGACATGCCGCGGCGGTGAAGCCTGTACGGTCGTGAGTAGTCGCCCAAAGAGTCGTACCTTGTTCTGGTCGCCGCTGGATTTTCAACACGTTGAAGATGTTCGGAGACCTGCTGCGGCCTACGGCGGGTGCCGGCAAGTCGCGTAAGTGGGACAGGCCCTTTAATGCTTCCGGTTAAGTTTGGTTTAGAGATACAGCACGGGAATAGGCCCACCTTGTCCGCACCCCCGCACTCTTACACGATCCTACACACACTGGGGGCCGTTTGACATTCGTACCAAGCCAATTCACCCACAAACATGCACCTCTTTGGAGTGTGGAATCTGTGGGAGAAACGGGGCAAGCGAGAAAACAAGATGATAAGACACAGAGTGCTGGAGTAACGCGGCAGGTCAGGCAGCATCTGTGGCGAAATAGGATGGGTGACGTTTCCGCTGGATGGAGAAAATGCAACAACAAGCTTCTCACTGTACCTCAGCACACGTGGCTATGAACTAAACTCCACCAGTACCCTGTAAATCCCATAATAACCGAGAGGGAGAGGGGGGGAGAGAGAGAGAGGGGGGGAGAGAGAGAGGGAGAGAGAGAGAGAGAGAGAGAGATATATATATATATATATATATAGTAGATAGAGAGAGGGAGAGAGATAGTGAGAGATAGAGAGAGAGAGATGGAGAGAGATTTAGTAGATAGAGAGAGATAGAGAGAGAGAGATAGATAGATAGATAGATAGATAGAGAGAGAGAGAGGGAGGGACGGAGAGGGAGAGGGAGAGGGAGAGGGAGAGGGAGAGGGAGAGGGAGAGGGAGAGGGAGAGGGAGAGGGAGAGCGAGAGAGAGAGACAGAGAGAGGGAGGAAGAGAGAGAGGGAGAGGGAGAGGGAGAGAGAGAGGGAGGGAGGGAGAGGGAGAGGGAGAGGGAGAGATAGAGAGAGCGAAAGAGAGAGTGGAGAGAGGAGAGAGGAGGAGAGGAAGGAAGAGGGAGAGGGAGAGGGAGAGGGAGAGTTAGAGAGAGAGGGAGGGAGATAGAGAGATAGAGAGAGCTGCAGATGCTGGTTTAAATGGAAGGTGGACACAAAATGCTGGAGTAACTCGGTGGGACAGACAGCATTTTGTGGATGGATGGAGGGACAGACAGACAGACGGACGGGCGGACGGACAGACAGACGGACAGACAGACAGACAGACAGACGGGCGGATGGACAGACAGAGAGACAGACATAGACAGATATGTAACAAACAAACAAATAAACAAAGACATGGTACAAAGTCAATAACAATGGCCCGTCTGCGTAGTTGACATGTTGCAGTATTTACCATCGTGGGGCTGGCCGGCCTCGGAGCGTGGGGAGCGGTGGTGGTTCGCCGCTGCGGCCCGACTCCGGGCTCCGGATCTCCAGCTGCGGATTACTGCCGGTGGACTGTCAGGATATCGGGAGCTCGCGGGTCCGGGTGGGAGACCGCTTTCTGGAGCTCCCGCAACGCAGCTTCTCCCGCCCGTGTCGCGGGGTTGGAGCGACCCGGAGCGGGGCCGTACATCGCCCGGCGCGGTTTTAAATGGCCGCGGGACTTAACACCGCCCGCCTGGGGCTTGGACCTCGGGAGAGAAATGGTGCGGGGGAGAGAGAAGACTTTGCCTTCCGTCACAGTGAGGATGAGATTCACTGTGATGGATGTTTGTGTGAATTGAATTGTCGGTGTGTGTTTTTTTTATGAATTGCTCTGTTTGTACGGGTTGTAGAAACGGAGTTTCGTTCGAGCCTCTCTGAGGTTCGAATGGCAAGTAATAAAATCTAATCAAACCAAATGAATGGTCTGATGATTGCAGGGAAAAGCAGCTCGTGAACCTGGACGTTACAGCCAGCGTGCAAAGCAAGGTTTTCCACAATAGCTCGATACAGGTGACAATAATAAAGCGCTGTGGCTCACATGATCTCCCTATGGGAGAGCTCGCTGTAGCGGACATTCAGCCTGGTGATCCTGTCCATCTGCAGGTCTCTGACCGGCTGCTTCCCTCCGTAGATGTGGATGAATCCCGGCATCTTCTGCTGAACGATGGGCCTGAGGGGGTTGGGAAGCCAGAGGATCTGCAGGGGGGGAAGGTTCGGAAAGATTCAGTTCCTTTTAATCTCCACACGTCGCCCTCGAGTTTAGCGATACAGCGAAGGTACAGGCCCTTCGGCCCATCGAGCCCTGGCCCAACTAACGAATCCCAGCCACTTCCTCTTCTTCCGTGTGGCGTGGTTGTCGGGCAACTCGTTCTGTTTGATATCCCGTTTGTGCACTGTGTCGAGTTGATTGCATTCGTCGAACCAGGGCGGGCCAGGCGAAGGTTGCAATCTCCCACCCCCCCCCCCCCCCCCACCCCACCGCACGCGGCCACTATCCTACACACACAAGAGGGCACAATGTGCAATTATACCCAGCCAATTAGCCTGCTAGCCCCGTACGTCTTTGGAGTGCGGGCGGAAACTGGAGTGGCACGGAGTCGCAGCGGTAGAATTGCTGCCTTACAGCGCTTGCAGCGCCAGAGACCCGGGTTCCATCCCGACTGTACGGGGTTTGTACGTTCTCCCCGTGACCCGCGTGGGTTTTCTCCGAGATCTTCGGTTTCCTCCCGCGCTCCAAAGACGTAAAGGGTTTGGAGGAGAATTAGCTTTGGCCTGAGTGTAAGTTGTCCCTAGTGTGTGTAGGATAGCGTAAAACCCCCTGTCCCACGCTACGAGTTCATTCCAAGAGCTTTCCCCCGAGTTTGTCCCGATTCGAACTCGGAGATTTACGGTAATGGCCGCTCGTCGGTACTCGGGGCTCTCGTGGACATTTTCCAACGTGTTGAAAAAATCTTCACGAGTCTTCCCGTGCTTACCTGCCGTTAGCGAGTCTTCCAGAGTACCCGCCGTTAGCGTTACGAGCCGCGAAGAGACGTCCCCGAGCTCCGACGTACCCGCTACATTCATTCTCCGTGCTCACCACGGGTTTGATTTTTTTTTAAGCTTGGGAGAGCTCTTGGAACAAACTCGTACCGTGGGACAGGGCTATTAGGATGTGCAGGGATCGCTGGTCGGCGCGGACTGGATGGGCCGAAGGGCCTGTTGCCGCGCTTTATCTCTAAACTAAACTAAACTGAACTAAATCCCAGAAAAAAAAACCCACGCAGGTCACGGGGAGAATGTGCGCACTTCTGTAACACTCAAGCACCCGTAGTCAGGATCGAACTCGGGTCTCGGGTGCTGTGAGGCAGCAACTCTACCGCTGCCCCATTGATGCCCGTGCCGTGGTTCGGGGAAGCCGGTGAGCGCGGACGGGGTGGTTAGACGCAGTGAGTCTCTTGCCCAGAGTAGGGGGAATCGAGGACCAGAGGACATAGGTTCAAGGTGAAGGGGAAAAGATTTAACAGGAATCCGAGGGGTAGCTTTTTCACACAGAGGGTGTGGTGGGTGTCTGGAACCTTGTGGCGATCGGGGAGCTTGTGTGTCTCAGTGACCCCTAGATCTACGCCAGCGGGAGATTCCTCTCCTGTTAGGGTCTCCCACGCTGGAAGGGTGGAAGGGTAGAGGCGAGACGAAGAGCGATCCACTGGCCCTCCACGTTGGGGGTTGAGCTCAGGACTAACAACCCTGTCTCGTAAAACAAACACGTTACGGAAACAGCAACTGGAGGAATCAACGCTACTGGGTGGAGGACCTTCGGTGCTGCCCTGCATGCCAGGAGACATTAATAGGCAGTAAGTAAGTTCAGTTGTGGGCACCATGTTAGAGGAAAGATGTCGCCCAGAAAATATTTACGAGGATGTTGCCAGGACTAGAGGGTGTGGGCTGTAGGGAGAGGTTGAGTAGGCTCGGTCTCTATTCCCTGGAGCGCAGGTGGATGAGGGGTGACCTTATAGAGGTGTACAAAATCATGAGAGGAATAGATTGGCTAGTCTTTTGCCCAGAGTAGGGGAATCGAGGACCAGAGGACATGGGTTCAAGGTGAAGGGGGAAAGATTTAATAGGAATCTGAGGGGTAACCTTTTTCACACAAAGGGTGGCGGGTGTATGGAACAAGCTGCCAGAGGAGGTAGTGGAGGCTGGGGCTATCCCATCGTTTAAGAAACAGTTGGACAGGTACATGGATAGGACGGGTTTGGAGGGATATGGGCCAAACGCAGGCAGGTGGGACTGGTGTAACATAGAAACATAGAAATTAGGTGCAGGAACTGGCCTCAACTACCCTCTGTGGCAGAGAGTTCCAGAGACCCACCACTTTCTGTTTGAAAAAAGTCCTTCTCATCTCGGTCCTAAAGGATTTCCCCCTTATCCTTAAGCTGTGACCCCTTGTCCTGGACTTCCCCAAACATCGGGAACAATCTTCCTGCATCTAGCCTGTCCAACCTCTTAGCTGGGACTTTGTTGGCTAGTGCGGGCGAGTTGGGCCGAAGGGCCTGTTTCCACACTGTATCGCCACTCTATCTATGACTGTACCAGGTTCTGGTTGATGCCACTGTCCTGGATCGCAGAGATGGTCTGCTTGATGAAGCTGTCGCGGTACGGGTGTGACCTCGGGGGGCGGTAGAGGTCGAAGATGACCAGCTTGCTGTGGGCGGCCGCCAGGGCGAGCAGATCGGCGAGCTTACACAGCCCCTGCCTGCCCGCCTTCCACGTGTCTGCCGCCGACAACAGGCGCTTGGTTCCAAACGGATTGTCCTGCGTCGAAAAATAAAAACACCGACAGTAAATCGTCCATTCGGCCCATCGTGTCTACTCTCCCATTCAATCATGGCCAACCCATCTCTCCCTCCTAACCCCATCTCCCCATAACCTCTGTCACCCCCTGTGTCATGGCCTGTATTGCATGTCATTGAGGATGGCATGTGCATTTAAATTTTAGACCGCCCATTATATTGTGGGTTTGAATAAACACCCTAACACAGAAAAATTGATATCTTATATTTATAATATTCTATTAGATAATGACGCACCCACGACGGAAATATATAGGCAATCATGGGAAAACGAACTAGGTCAAACAATAAGGCCAGAAATATGGGACGAAAGCTTACAACACACACATCACATGTTCGTTAAATGCTAGACATTCTTTAATACAATTTAAAGTATTACATAGATTGCACTATTCAAAAAACCAAATTAAATAGAATTTTCCCATCTGTATCCCCTATTTGTGAAAAATGTCAGCACTCATAGAAACATAGAAACATAGAAATTAGGTGCAGGAGTAGGCCATTCGGCCCTTCGAGCCTGCACCGCCATTCAATGTGATCATGGCTGATCATCCAACTCAGTATCCCGTACCTGCCTTCTCTCCATACCCTCTGATCCCCTTAGCCACGAGGGCCACATCTAACTCCCTCTTAAATATAGCCAATGAACTGGCCTCAACTACCCTCTGTGGCAGAGAGTTCCAGAGACCCACCACTCTCTGTGTGAAAAAAGTCCTTCTCATCTCGGTCCTAAAGGATTTCCCCCTTATCCTTAAGCTGTGACCCCTTGTCCTGGACCTCCCCAACATCGGGAACAATCTTCCTGCATCTAGCCTGTCCAACCCCTTAAGAATTTTGTAAGTTTCTATAAGATCCCCTCTCAATCTCCTAAATTCTAGAGAGTGTAAACTGAGTCTATGCAGTCTTTGTTCATAAGACAGTCCTGACATCCCAGGAATCAGTCTGGTGAATCTTCTCTGTACCCCCTCTATGGCAAGGATGTCTTTCCTCAGATTTGGAGACCAAAACTGTACGCAATACTTCAGTTGTGGCCTCACCAAAACCCTGTACAACTGCAGTAGAACCTCCCTGCTCCTATACTCAAATCCTTTCGCTATGAATGCTAACATGCCATTTGCTTTCTTCACTGCCTGCTGCACCTGCATGCCTACTTTCAATGACTGGTATACTCAAATCCTTAGGATCAGGGGGTATGGAGAGAAGGCAGGTACTGGATATTGAATTGGATGATCAGCCATGATCATATTGAATGGCGGTGCAGGCTCGAAGGGCCGAATGGCCTACTCCTGCACCTATTTTCTATGTTTCTATCAAAACTCGGGAGAACTCGTACAGTGGGACAGGGGCTTTAAACTTCACAAAATCCAACAGCTCACACTTCTCTGTATTAAATTCCATCAACCATTCCTCGGGTCGAGCGAGACCCTTCCTCAGGCTCTAACCTTTCACCTTTGACCCGGCGACTTGCCTACCTCCAGGAACCATTTCCCAGCATTCAGTTGGGCGAGTTGGTGCCAGGGGAAGAAGGCGGCGTTGACGCTCTGGTTGCCGGGGAACACCTCCTCTATGTCGGTCGTCCTCTTCAGAGTCGGGTCGTGCAAGAGGAACGGAACGCCGTCCAAACTGTGGGAAGGTAGGAAAGGTCAGGAACGTAGAAAAATAGGTGCAGGAGTAGGCCATTCGGCCCTTCGAGCCAGCACCGCCATTCAATGTGATCATGGCTGATCATCCCCAATCAGTACCCCGTTCCTGCCTTCTCCCAATATCCCTTGATTCCGTTAGCCCTAAGAGCTCTATCTAACTCTCTCTTGAAAACAAGAGGGATTGAATTTTATAACAAGAGGAATCGAATATAGGAGGAAAGAGGTCCTTCTGCAGTTGTACAGGGCCCTAGTGAGACCACACATGGAGTATTGTGCACAGTTTTGGTCCCCTAATTTGAGGAAGGACATGCTAGCTCTTGAGGGAGTGCAGCGTAGGTTTACAAGGTTAATTCCCGGGATGGCGGGACTGTCATATGCTGAGAGAATGGAGCAGCTGGGCTTGTACACTCTGGAATTTAGAAGGATGAGAGGGAATCTCATTATATGTTTCAATGAGATTGAATATAAGGTTGTTAAGGGTTTGGACACGCTAGAGGCAGGAAACATGTTCCCAATGTTGGGGGAGTCCAGAACCAGGGGCCACAGTTTAAGAATAAGGAGTAAGCGATTTAGAACGGAGACGAGGAAACACTTTTTCTCACAGAGAGTGGTGAGTCTGTGGAATTCTCTGCCTCAGAGGGCGGTGGAGACAGGTTCTCTGGATGCTTTCAACAGAGAGCTAGATAGAGCTCTTAAAAATAGCGGATTCAGGGGATATGGGGAGAAGGCAGGAACGGGGTACTGATTGGGGATGATCAGCCATGATCACATTGAATGGCGATGCTGGCTCGAAGGGCTGAATGGCCTACTCCTGCACCTATTGTCTATTGAAAACATCGAGTGAATTGGCCTTCACTGCCTTCTGTCGCAGAAAATTCCACAGATTCACAACACTATGGGTGAAAAGTTTTTTCTCATCTCAGTCCTAAATGGCCAACCCCTTATTCTTAAACTGTGACCCCTGGTTCTGGACTCCCCCAACATGGGGAACATTTTTCCTGCATCTAGCCTGTCCATTCCATTAAGAATTGTATATGTTTCTATAAGATCCCCTCTCATCCTTCTAAATTCCAGTGAATACAAGCCCAGTCGACCCAATCTTTCATCATATGATAGTCCCGCCATCCCAGGAATTAACCTGTTGAACCTACGCTGCACTCCCTCAATAGCAAGAATGTCCTTCCTCAAATTAGGGGACCAAAACTGTGCACAATACTCCAGGTGCGGTCTCACCAGGGCCCTGTACAACTGCAGTAGGACCTCCTTGCTCCTATACACAAAACCTCGCACGATGAAGGCCAACATGCCATTAGCTTTCTTCGGGTTGAAATGAGAGGAACAGATGCGGAATCGGGCGGCACGGTGGAACCTGCAGCAGAGTTGCTGCATTACAGAGCCAGAGACCCGGGTTCGATCCCGACTAAGGGTGCTGTCTGTACGGACCTCCCCGGGAACTACGTGGGTTTTCTCCTGGATCTCCGGTTTTGCTCACACATTCCAAAGACGTACAGGTTTGTAGGTTAATCGGCTGGGTATAAATGTAAAATTATCCCTAGTGTGTGTGCGTGTGTGTAGGATAGTGTAAATGGGCGATGATCGCTGGTTGGTGCGGACACAGTGGGCCAAAGGGCCTGTTCGCGTGCTGTATCTCTAAACTAAACTATTCTAAGATCGGGAATAGACTCTCCTGCCCAGAGGAGTGGAATCAAGAACTAGAGGACATAGGTTCAAGTCAAGTCAAGGTTATTTGTCGCATAGAAACATAGAAATTAGGTGCAGGAGTAGGCCATTCGGCCCTTCGAGCCTGCACTGCCATTCAATATGATCATGGCAGATCATCCAACTCAGTATCCCGTACCTGCCTTCTCTCCATACCCTCTGATCCCCTTAGCCACAAGGGCCACATCTAACTCCCTCTTAAATATAGCCAATGAACTGGCCTCAACTACCCTCTGTGGCAGAGAGTTCCAGAGACCCACCACTCTCTGTGTGAAAAAAGTCCTTCTCATCTCGGTCCTAAAGGATTTCCCCCTTATCCTTAAGCTGTGACCCCTTGTCCTGGACCTCCCCAACATCGGGAACAATCTTCCTGCATCTAGCCTGTCCAACCCCTTAAGAATTTTGTACGTTTCCATAAGATCCCCTCTCAATCTCCTAAATTCTAGAGAGTATAAACCGAGTCTATGCAGTCTTTGTTCATAAGACAGTCCTGACATCCCAGGAATCAGTCTGGTGAACCTTCTCTGCACTCCCTCTATGGAAATAATGTCCTTCCTCAGATTTGGAGACCAGAACTGTACGCAATACTCCAGGTGTGGTCTCACCAAGACCCTATACAACTGAAGTAGAACCTCCCTGCTCCTATACTCAAATCTTTTTGCTATGAAAGCTAACATACCATTCACTTTCTTCACTGCCTGCTGTACCTGCATGCCTACTTTCAATGACTGGTGTACCATGACACCCAGGTCGCGCTGCATCTCCCCTTTTCCTAATCGACCTCCATTTAGATAATAGTCTGTTTTCCTATTTTTGCCACCAAAGTGGATAACCTCACATTTATCCACATTATACTGCACACACCGCATACACATACAAGATGTGCAGTGAAATGAAAGTGGCAACAGAGTGGATGTTTAGAGGACGTATCCACTAATGGGAGGGTCTAGGCCCAGAGGTTACAGCCTCAGAATTAGAGGACGTTCCTTTAGAAAGATGAGGAGGAATTTCTTTAGTCAGAATGTGGTGAATCTGCGGAATTCAAGTAAATGGGGAGGCCAGGCCAATGGGTATTTTTAAGCAGCGATAGATAAATTCTTGATTAGTACGGGTGTCAGGGGTTATGGGGAGGAGAATGGGGTTAGGAGGGAGCGATAGATCAGCCAACCAAGTCTTCTCCGGCAATCAATCATGGCTGATCTATCTCTCCCTCCAGATCCCATTTTAAGAATAAGGGGTAAGCCATTTAGAACAGAGACGAGGAAACACTTTTTCTCACAGTGAGTTGTGAGTCTGTGGAATTCTCTGCCTCAGAGGGCGGTGGAGGCCGGTTCTCTGGATGCGTTCAAGAGAGAGCTAGATAGGGCTCTTAAAGATAGTGGAGTCAGGGGATGTGGGGAGAAGGCAGGAACGGGATACTGATTGGGGATGATCAGCCGTGATCACATTGAATGGCGGTGCTGGCTCAAAGGGCTGAATGTCCTACTCCTGCACCTATTGTCTATTGTCAAGCCTTTTCCCCATAACCCGTGAACCCGTTTATTACTATCAGATGTAACACATTACAGGCTTTCCAGGAACTACGTGCAAATTTTTGCTGAGGGTAGCGCACCCAAACCTTCGCCCTTACCTGATGGTGACGTCCGTCTCCAAACCATCCCCACCGAGCTCGATGGTTTTTTCAAACGACATCAACGTATTTTCGGGGGCCAGCTGTTCAATAGCGAAAATCGCAGATCAATCATTATCACAACATTCCTCAGGCATGTCTGTCTATCCATTCCCTTTCACACACCTAGTCACAAAGATCGCTACATCAGTAAGAAAGGTTCATAAGTTCATAAGGGATAGGAGCAGAGTTAGGCCATTCGGTCCATCAAGCTTACTCCGCTATTCAATCGTGGCTGATCTGTCTCTCCCTCTTAACCCCATTCTCCCGCCTTCTCCCCATAACCTCTGACCCCATACTAATCAAGAAACTATCTTATAGAAGCTTACAAAATTCTTAAGGGGTTGGACAGGCTAGGTGCAGGAAGATTGTTCCCGATGTTGGGGAGGTCCAGGACAAGGGGTCACAGCTTAAGGATAAGGGGGAAATCCTTTAGGACCGAGATGAGAAGGACTTTTTTCACACAGAGAGTGGTGGGTCTCTGGAACTCTCGTCCACAGGGGGTAGTTGAGGCCAGTTCATTGGCTATATTTAAGAGGGAGTTAGATGTGGCCCTTGTGGCTAAGGGGATCAGAGGGTATGGAGAGAAGGCAGGTACGGGATACTGAGTTGGATGATCAGCCATAATCATATTGAATGGCGGTGCAGGCTCGAAGGGCTGAATGGCCTACTCCTGCATCTAATTTCTATGTTTCTATCTATCTCTGCCTTAAAAATATCCACTGACTTGGCCTCCACAGCCTTCTGTGGCAAATAATTCCACAGATTCACCACCCTCTGACTAAAGAAATTCCTCCTCATCTCAATAGACAACAGACAATAGGTGCAGGAGTAGGCCATTCGGCCTTTCAAGCCAGCACCGCCATTCAATGGATCATGGCTGATCATCCCCAATCAGTACCCCGTTCCTGCCTTCTCCCCATATCCCCTGACTCCGCAATCTTTAAGAGCCCTATATAGCTCCCTCTTGAAAGCATCCAGAGAACCTGCCTCCACCACCCTCTGAGGCAGAGAATTTCACAGACTCACAACTCTCTGTGAGAAAAAGTGTTTCCTCATCTCCATTGTAAATGGCTTACCCCTTATTCTTAAACTGTGTGGCCCCTGGTTCTGGACTCCCCCAACATCGGGAACATTTTTCTGCCTCTAGTGCGTCCAAGCCCTTAACAATCTTATATGTTTCAATGAGATCCCCTCTCATCCTTCTAAACTCCAGTGGTTCTGGACTCCCCCAACATGGGGAACATTTTTCCTGTATCTAGCCTGTCCATTCCATTAAGAATTCTATATGTTTCTATAAGATCCCCTCTCATCCTTCTAAATTCCAGTTAATACAAGCCCAGCCGCTCCATTCTCTCAGCATATGACAGTCCCGCCATCCCGGGAATTAACCTTGTAAACCTACGCTGCACTCCCTCAATAGCATGAGTGTTCTTCCTCAAATTAGGGGACCAAAACTGCACACAGCACTCCTGGTGTGGTCTCACCCGGGCTCGATTGTCGAATCATGTGTTGTCTTTCCGCTGACTGGTTAGCAAGCAAAAAAAAAGCTTTTCACTGTACTTCAGTGCACGTGCCAATAAGTTGAACGCAACCAAGATGTACGTACCATCGGAGCTCCTCTGTGTCCAATAATTGCTGGCTTCGGCCCCAAGGTCCCTTTTTCTTTGATACAAGAGGAATACATGCCCAGCGGAACCAAGTAGAGGAACAGGAGGGCGGCAAGGTACAGACCCAGGGTGATTACTCTGGCAACTGAAACACAAAATAAATTGAGTTGGTAGTGACCTTTTTACTTTTAATTTCGAGACACAGTGCGGAAAAGGGCCATTCGGCCCAACGGGTCCGTGCCGACCTGGGCTTGTACACTCTGGAGTATAGAAGGATGAGAGGATATCGTATTGAAACATATAAGATTATTAAGGCTTACACAAAAGGCTGGAGAAACTCAGCGGGTGCAGCAGCATCTAAGGAGCGAAGGAGATAGGCGACGTTTCGGGTCGAGACCCTTCTTCAGACTGTTAAGGGTTTGGACACGCTAGAGGCAGGAAACATGTTCCCGATGTTGGGGGAGTCCAGAACCAGGGGCCACAGTTTATGAATAAGGGGTAAGCCATTTAGAACAGAGACGAGGAAACACTTTTTCTCACAGGGAGTGGTGAGTCTGTGGAATTCTCTGCCTCAGAGGGCGGTGGAGGCCGGTTCTCTGGATGCTTTCAAGAGAGAGCTAGGTAGGGCTCTTAAAGATAGCGGATAGTCAGGGGATATGGGGGGGAAGGCAGGAACGGGGTACTGATTGGGGATGATCACATTGAATGGCGGTGCTGGCTCAAAGGGCCGGATGGCCTACTCCTGCACCTATTGTCTGTTGTCCAGAAAAGTCACCCATTCCTTTTCCCCACAGATGCTGCCCGACCCGCTGTGTTACTCCAGCGTTCTGTGCCTGTCTACTCCAAAACTAAAATCTGCTCAAAGAACGTTTCCAACGGCAACAGGGGGCAGAGTTGACAATAAACAAAACAAACTAATTCCCTTTGGTGGGTGAGGCTTTATTTGCTAATTGGGCGGCCACAACAGAACATATTTACTAGTAGCTGCCAGTGCGGACAAAGCCCTTTTTGTTCCATTAATTGCAACACGCTAAACGCACACACTGTTTCAGCGTCTGATGTATCACAAACAAATCATTCATTTATGCTCTGTCAGCAGAAAGATGAAAAGCTGGAAACAGATTTGCGTAAGGTCCTTTCATCTTCCTGTGGTTCCCCCCCACCTCCCGGCTTTGTTTATTAACAAATGACAATAGACAATAGACAATAGGTGCAGGAGTAGGCCATTCGACCCTTCGAGCCAGCACCGCCATTCAATGTGAAAATGGCTGATCATCCCCAATCAGTACCCCGTTCCTGCCTTCTCCCCATATCTCCCGACTCCGCTATTTGTAAGAGCCCTGTCTAGCTCTCTCTTGAAAGCATCCAGAGAACCGGCCTCCACCGCCCTCTGAGGCAGAGAATTCCACACACTCGCCACTCTCTGTGAGAAAAAGTGTTCCCTTGTCTCCGTTCTAAATGGCTTACTCCTTATTGTTAAACTGTGGACCCTGGTTCTGGACTCCCCCAACATTGGGAACATGTTTCCTGCCTCTAGCATGTCCAAACCCTTAACAATCTTATATGTTTCAATGAGATCCCCTCTCATCCTTCCAAACTCCAGAGTGTACAAGCCCAGCTGCTCCATTCTCCCAGCATATGACAGTCCCGCCATCCCGGGAATTAACCTTGTAAACCTATGCTGCACTCCCTCAATAGCAAGAATGTCCTTCCTCAAATTTGGAGACCAAAACTGCACGCAATACTCCAGGTGTGGTCTCACTAGGGCTCTGTACAACTGCAGAAGGACCTCTTTGCTCCTATATTCAATTCCTCTAGTTACAAAGGCCAACAATTCGCTGGAGTTTAGAAGGATGAGGGGATGACTGCAGTGAAACTTACCAATTAGTGAAAGGTGCAGGGAGGAACTGCAGATGCTGGTTTAAAACAATGCTGGAGTAACTCAGCGGGACAGGCAGCATCTCTGGAGAGAAGGAATGGGTGACGTTTCAGGTCGAGACCCTTCTGAAAGGCTTGGATAGAGTGGATGTGGAGAGGATGTTTCCACTAGTGGGAGAGTCTAGGCCTCAGAATTAAAGGACGTTCCTTTATGAAGGAGACGAGGAGGAATTTCTTTAGTCAGAGGGTGGTGAATCTGTGGAATTCTTTGCCACAGATGGCTGTGGAGGCCAAGTCAGTGGTTTAAGGCAGAGAGAGATAGATTCTTGATCAGTACCGGTGTCAGGAGAAGGCAGGGGAATGGGGTTAGGAGGGAGAGATAGATCAGATATGATTGAATGGTGGAGAAGACTTGATGGGCCAAATGGCCTAATTCTGCTCTTATCACTTATGACCATATGATGGTACTACATAATATAACCATATAACAATTACAGCACGGAATCAGGCCTTCTCGGCCCTTCCAGTCCGTGCCGAACATTTATTTTCCCCTAGTCCCATCTATCTGCACTCACACCATACCCCTCCATTCCCTTCCCGTCCATATACCTATCCACTTTACTTTTAAATGTTAAAATCGATCCTGCCTCCACCACTTCTGCTGGAAGCTCATTCCACACAGCCACCACTCTCTCAGTAAAGAAGTTCCCCCTCATGTTACCCCTAAACTTCTGTCCCTTAATTCTCATGTCATGCCCTCTTGTTTGAATCTTCCCTACTCTCAATGGGAAAAGCTTATCCACGTCCACTCTGTCTATCCCTTTCATCATTTTAAAGACCTCAATCAAGTCCCCCCTTAACCTTCTGCGCTCCAAAGAATAAAGACCTAACTTGTTCAACCTTTCTCTGTAACTTAGTTGCTGGAACCCAGGCAACATTCTAGTAAATCTCCTCTGTACTCTCTCTATTTTGTTGACATCCTTCCTATAATTAGGCGAGCAAAATTGTACACCATACTCCAGAATTGGTGTATGGAACCCAGTTAATGATGGTACTATATCTGAAGAAGGGTTTCGGCCCAAAACGTTACCTATTTCCTTCGCTCCATAAATGCTGCTGCACCCGCTGAGTTTCTCCAGCACTTTTGCCTATGTAGTATATAAAGATATGAGAGACATGGAGAGGGTGGACAGTCAGAACCTTTTTCTCCCAAGATGGAATTATCAAACACTAGAAGGCACAGCTTCAAGGCGAGAGGGGCAAAGTTTAATGTGTGGGGCAGGTTTTAAAGAAAGAGGGGCGGTGAGTGCCTGGAACTCAAGGTTGAAGAGAGGGGAATGAAGAAACAGAGGATGTAGGTTTAAGGTGAGATGGGGAGAGATTGTCCACAGATTCACCACCCTCTGGCTGCAAGCATTTCCTATCCTTGTACCTGTATTGAAGAGGAGGAGGTCAACAATGGAACAGAGGAACAGGTAGGGTTGCTGCCTTGCAGCCACTGAAGAGCCCGACTACGGGTGCTGTCTGTGCGGAGTTTGCACGTTCTCCCCGTGACCCCGTGGGTTTTCCCAGGGTGCTCCGGTTTTCTCCCACACTCCAAAGACGTACAGGTTTGTAGGTTAATTGGCTTGGGTTAAAATTGTAAATTGTCCCTGGTGTGCGGGGTGATAGCTGGTTGGCACGGACTTGGTGGGTCGAAGGGCCTGTGCCCGCATCGTCTATCTAAACTAAACTACACTAAACTAACTTCACTAACGAAACTAACCTTACGACACTAAACTAAACTCAACTATCATCACTGAACTAAACTAATGACACTAAGATAGACACAAAATGCTGGAGTAACTCAGCGGGACCGGCAGCATCTCTGGAGAGAAGGAACGGGTGACGTTTCGGGTCGAGACCCTTCTTCAGACTGAGAGTCGGGGGAGCGGGACACTGGAGGTTTGGGAAGGCACAGAATAAATCAGAGCCTGCATCGAAGACTCGGCTAAACTAAACTAAATTGAACGAAAGTATACAAAAGGCTGGAGAAACTCAGCGGGTGCAGCAGCATCTAAGGAGCGAAGGAGATGGGCGACGTTTCGGGTCGAGACCCTTCTTCAGACTGGGTGGGGATCAGGGAAACAAGAGATATAGACGGTGATGTGGAGAGATAAAGAACAATGAATGAAAGATATGCAAAAAAGTATGGATGATAAAGGAAACAGGCCATTGTAAGCTGTTTGTAGTGTGAAAATGAGACTTGGGTGGGGGAGATAGAGAGAGAGGGAATGCCAGGGCCCGAGGGCTGAGGGAGAGGTGGGGAGGGGGAGGAGGCAGCCAGGGTTAACAGAATTGAGAAAATTCAATGTTTAAGCCCAGAGGATGCAGACTCCCCAAGCGGAATATGAGGTGCTGTTCCTCCAACTTGCGGTGTTGCTCACTCTGGCCGTGGAGGAGGCCCAGGACCGAGAGGTCGTATATGGAATGGGAGGGGGAGTTGAAGTGCTGAGCCACCGGGAGGTCGGGTTGGTTATTGCGGACCGAGCGGAGGTGTTCGGCGAAACGATCGCCCAGCCTCCGCTTGGTCTCACCGATGTAGATCAGCTGCGGACCGAGCGGGGGTGTAAATTGAACGGAACATCAGAGACGGGGGCAGAGTGAAGAGGAACATGGAGTGTGGGGCATCACAGGGCGGGCGACACTGTGCACTCATCCAGCGCACTCCTGCTTGGTATTTGCCGCGTCTGCGGTATTTTGCTTTTGGTCGGTCTCACCTTTGCCGGTCATCTTGCTGAAGTGTTGGGCCACGGGCCATGACAGTGCGGTCAAGACTGCCACACCTCCAATATGCAGATAGGGAGCTGTGACCTGCAACACAAGCAGACAGGAGGTGAGGAGGAATCTCTTCAGTCAGTTCTTTAAGGGCCTGTCCCATTTGGCCGCCATTTATGCGACAGGCCGGTAGTGACTGATGTGCGACGGTGGCTCGAAGGGCCGACTGGCCTCCTCCTGCACCTATTGTCTATATTTCTATGCTTTGCTTTAGTTTATTGTTAATGTCACGTGTACCGAGTTACGGTGGAAAACGTGACGTGCGTACCTGAAACGAGATGATAAAGGTGTTCCATTCTTCTCGCCACTGACTGTAGAGGAAGCCAATGGCGACAGCAGAGAACGCGAACACCAACACGATCCCAATCTGTGGGCAGACAGAGGGAGAAGTCAAAGGACCAAGTCTGTAACTCTCCGTCACACAGACTTACAGCCCAGGTGGAGGCCGCTCAACCCATCACCCCCTTGCCAGCTGCCGATCAGCGTGTCGATACTATATATATGTTACCACGCAGATTATGCTTGCTGCACATTCCTTACGCCACCAAACGTGGTCGCGTGAGCCGTACGGCCGCGCGGGGCCGGTCCCAATTCGAACCGCGGAGGCGTCTGGAGTTGCGCGTGGCTGGTCCTGACATCATACTCACCAATCAGCTGGGCAGGAGGCCGGCAGACTGAATTTGGACGTGGCACGGTGTCGGGCGGTGACGTCATCACGCAACGCCACGCGCCAGGCGTACGCCGTCAAGACGCTGCATACGGCCTCGATGCGGCTGCGGGCCGACAGGCTGTTGCCGCACGGGATTTTTGAACACGGTCAGTTTTTCGGAGCCCCGCACGATGTCAGGACCAGCCCCGCACAACTCCATACGCCTCCGGCGATCGAAGCGGGACCGGCCCCGCGAGGCCGTACGGCTCAAGCGACCACGTTAGGTCGCGCTCGCCGCATGCAGTCGCATGCTGGTGGGACAGGCCCTTTAGACTAGCTGAATGCATGGAGACAAAAGCACCTAACGCCCTCTTAAATATAGCCAATGAACTGGCCTCAACTACCTTCTGTGGCAGAGAATTCCAGAGACTCACCACTCTCGGTCCTAAAGGATTTCCCCCTTATCCTTAAGCTGTGACCCCTTGTCCTGGACCTCCACAACATCGGGAACAATATTCCTGCATCTAGCCTGTCCAACCCCTTAAGAATTTTGTAAGTTTCTATAAGATCCCCTCTCAATCTCCTAAATTCTAGAGAGTATAAACCGAGTCTATGCAGTCTTTGTTCATAAGACAGTCCTGACATCCCAGGAATCAGTCTGGTGAACCTTCTCTGCACTCCCTCTATGGCAATAATGTCCTTCCTCAGATTTGGAGACCAGAACTGTACGCAATACTCCAGGTGGGGTCTCACCAAGACCCTATACAACTGAAGTAGAACCTCCCTGCTCCTATACTCAAATCCTTTTGCTATGAAAGCTAACACACCATTCGCTTTCTTCACTGCCTGTTGCACCTGCATGCCTACTTTCATAAGTTCATAAGTCACAGAAGCATAATTAGGACATCAGCCAATCAAGTCCACTCCGCCATTCAATTATGGCCGATGTATCTTTCCCCTCAACCCCATTCTCCTGCCTTCTCCCCATAACCCCTGACACCCATACTGATCAAGAATCTATCTCTGCCTTAAAAACAACCGTTGACTTGGCCTCCACAGATTCACCAACATCTGACTAAAGAAATCCCTCCAAGGTTAATTCCAGGGATGGTAGGACTGTCATGTGCTGAGAGAATGGAGCGGCTGGGCTTGTACACTCTGGAGTTTAGAAGGATAAGAGGGGATCTTATTTAAAAATATAAGATTATTAAACGCTTGGACACGCTAGAGGCAGGAAACATGTTCCCGAAGTTGGGGGAGTCCAGAACCAGGGGCCACAGTTTAAGAATAAGGGGTCAGCCATTTACAACGGAGATGAGGAAACACTTTTTCTCACAGAGTGGTGAGTCTGTGGAATTCTCTGCCTCAGAGGGCGGTGGAGGCCGGTTCTCTGGATACTTTCAAGAGAGAGCTAGATGGGGCTCTTGAAGATAGCGGAGTCAGGGGATATGGGGAGAAGGCAGGAACGGGGTACTGATTGGGGATGATCAGCCATGATCACATTGAATGGCGGTGCTGGCTCGAAGGGCCGAATGGCCTACTCCAGCACCTATTGTCTATTGTCTCATCTCCTTTCTAAAGGTACGTCCTGACGTTATTCTGACGCTATGGCCTTCGGCCATGGATTCTCACACCTCTAAATCCCATTCCCCTGCCTTCTCTCCATAACCCCTGACACCCGTACTAATCAAGAATCTATCACTCTCTGTCAGGATCGAGCCCGGAACCTTGGCGATAGGAGGCAGCAACGTTACCACCAGCCCGCCGCCCCGAACACGAGAGAGGGAGGTAACGTACAGGAGAGGGTCGGTACCTTGTGGCCCCAGAATAGGTACAATCTTTGGCTTTCGCTCAGTAAACAGATCGCCAGAACCTGCAAGACACAAAAGTGAACACACGAGGAACTGCAGATGCTGAAATCTCGAGAAAAGTGCACAAAGTGCTGGAGGAACTCAGCGGGTCAGGCAGCATCTACGGAAGACATGGATAGGTCAGGTTTAGGGTCGGGTCCCTACATGCAAGTGTTTAATTTAGTTCAAGAGTCAAGAGAGTTTATTGTCATGTGTCCCAGATAGTAGAAATGCTACAAAATGTTGAGATTTTAAAAATCAAGTCTGCAATTTATCCCATCAGATAAAGCGTAAACAGAAGTTTAATTTGACACCTAATTCACTTTCATATCTTCAGTATTAAGAAAGTTATGACCATTTTCATACTCGGAAATTAGCATCTAGTTCCCCATTACCTTTCAATTGACTTAACTCAAAAGCTGTGATCTAGAACAGTCAAAAGCCCATAACTTTCTAAAAAATTAAGAGAACTCAATGAAATTTTCAGTTATTATAGATTGAAGCATTCTGAAACAAATATGAAACAATCTTACTTGGATGACCTGAAATTAACGCATATAATTAGTTAGTTATCTAATTGTAGCCAATTACAAAATTCAATGAGTAGATCTAAACATCTATCCATTTCTTAAGAAAAGATAAACTTTTTTTTAATTGCCTAATAACATTCACACAATAATCCACAATATAACATAATTTTTAATCTCATTTTCATGAATTTCTAGGCCAAATGGAAGGAATTTAGTGTTTAATGCCTGTAAATTAATGGCCAAATAAATCAACTAGCGAGTGGGTTTTAGTGGAATGCGGTGGATTGGAACGTTGCGGTTTGCGGTGAAGTCGGGAGGAAAATTACTGTTGGTTCATACATTTTTTTGGACCCCATTTCACAACATGAAAATGTGATTAAAGCCTCCCTAAAAAACAACTTTTAATATAAAAATAAACTGTGTACCTTTTTTTCTCCCCTACGCAAAATCCTTCCCGTTGTCGGCGCTCACGGCTTTTGAAGGTGATTTTTAAATTACTCTAGTTAATAAATAATCTAGCGTAATTTAAAAATACCTTCATGAATGAAATGTCGGAGCGATTTTTCTTCCGCAACGAAATCGCCCGACATGGATCGATTTTCCCAGTCTGCAGAAAAACGGCGCTTTAAGCCCGTCCCCCTCTGAAAGGCGCCAAAGTCACGCACACGGGGAGCGGCAGAACTGCAGCGCTGCTCAAGGTAAGTTTTGTAACATACCTACAGATAGGACAATGACATTCTTGCTTTGCATCAGCACAACAGGCCATAGTAGACATGAATACAGAACAGATCAGTGTGTCCATATACCATTATATAAATATAATGACATTTAATATTACATTGAGTTTAATAGCCCAATGGCTGTGGGGAAGCAGCTATTCCTGAACGTGGACGTTGCAGTCTTCAGGCTCCTGTACCTTCAACCTATCTAGAGATACAGTACGGAAACAGGCCCTTCAGCCCACCAAGTCTGCACTGACCAGCGATCCCCGCACACTGACACTATCCTACAATCACACACACAAGGGACAATTTTACATTGATACCAAGCCAATTAACCTACAAACCTGCACGTCTTTGAAGTGTGGGAGAAAAGCGAAGGTCTTGGAGAAAACCCACGCAGGAGAACGTGCAAACTCCATACAGACAGCACCAGTGGCCGGTATCGAACCCGGGCCTCTGGCACTGTGTGGCAGCAATTTTACCGCTAATGAGCCAACGCACCAATTCATCAAAAACCTCACTGTCCAAGCCTTGCTTAGAGGGAGGATAGCTGGTAAATGGAGGTATGGGGAAGGGGCTGAACGTAGAAACATAGAAAAATAGGTGCAGGAGTAGGCCATTCGGCCCTTCGAGCCAGCACTGCCATTCAATATGATCATGGCTGATCATCCAACTCAGTATCCCGTACCTGCCTTCTCTCCATACCCTCTGATCCCCTTTAGCCACAAGGGCCACATCCAACTCCCTCTTGAATATAGCCAATGAACTGGCCTCAACTACCTTCTGTGGCAGAGAATTCCAGAGACTCACCACTCTCAGTGTAAAGAATGTTTTCCTCATCTCGGTCCTAAAGGAATTCCCCCTTATCCTTAGAACATCAACTGGCAAGTAAGAGGTGGAGGCAACGAACTGCAGATACTGATTTGCAAAATATAACACAAAGTGCTGGAGTAACTCAGCAGATCAGGCAGCAGCTCTGGAGAACATCGATAGGTGACCTATTCGGACGCGGTGAAGAAATCTCCTGACCCATATAACCATATAACAATTACAGCACGGAAACAGGCCCTCTCGGCCCTTCCAGTCTGTGCCGACCATTTATTTTCCCCTAGTCCCATCTACCTGCACTCAGACCATACCCCTCCATTCCCTTCCCGTCCATATACCTATCCACTTTACTTTTAAATGTTAAAATCAATCCTGCCTCCACCACTTCTGCTGGAAGCTCATTCCACACAGCCACCACTCTCTGAGTAAAGAAGTTCCCCCTCATGTTACCCCTAAACTTCTGTCCCTTAATTCTCATGTCATGCCCTCTTGTTTGAATCTTCCCTACCCTCAATGGGAAAAGCTTATCCACGTCAACTCTGTCTATCCCTTTCATCATTTTAAAGACCTCAATCAAGTCCCCCCCTTAACCTTCTGCGCTCCAAAGAATAAAGACCCAAAACGCACGCAACAAAAGCTTTCCACTGTACCGCGGTACACGTGACATTAAACAATGTTAAACTGGGTCGTCAAGGGCCTGTCCCACTTAGGAGATTGTTTAGGCGACTACAGGGGACTAGGCTGTCACCACATGGTCGCCGGGGTGTCTGTCGCCTGTACGGTCGTGAGTCGCCTCCTCAGTCGCCCAAAGAGTAGTAGCGTCTTTCTGGTCGCCGCTGGATTTTCAACATGTTGAAAATTTTTCAGAGACAGTCAGCGACAGTGGGTTTGACGCCAATGAGCGTAGCTTGACTTCTCCTGACGTAGGCGCTGTCGTACTTGTCGCCAGATGACGTAGGTTGTCGCCGGTGATGATTTTGTTATTTTAAATTGTTAAAGTTCCATTTCAAATTTTATGTCGAGGGGGGGGGGGCCCAATCGCCGGTTTTTCGGCGACCTGCTACGACCGTGACAGTCGCCTAAGTGGGACATGCCTGTCGGGAGGGGGGAGAGTTGGGCGGAGATAGCGGAGATAGGCTGGAGGTGATATCTGGAGCGGACCATTTGCGGAGAGAAGACCAGGAACGCTCAACGTGGCACTGCCTCTCCCAGTGTGTTCCCAGTTCAGTTTACCCCATTGTCACGTGTACCGAGGTACAGTGAAAAGCTTTTGTTGTGTGCTAACCAGTCAGCAGAAAGACAACACACGATTACAATGAAGCCATATAAAGTACAGCTACATGATAAGGGAAGGTGGACAAAAATGTTTAGGGTCGAGACCATTCTGAACAAGGATCTCGACCCAAAACGTCACCTATTCCTTCGCTCCATAGATGCTGCCTCACCCGCTGAGTTTCTCCAGCATTTTTGTCCACCTTCGATTTTTCCAGCATCTGCAGTTCTCCCTTAAATATGATAAGGGAATAACGTTTAGTGCAAGGTAAAGCCAGTAAAGTCCGATCACACATAATCCGAGGGTCTCCGATCAGGTCGATAGTAGCTCAGAACTGCTCTCTGGTTGTGGTAGGATGATTCAGTTGCCTGATAACAGCTGGGAAGAAACTGTGGGTTACACAAAAAGCTGGAGAAACTCAGCGGGTGCAGCAGCATCTAAGGAGCGAAGGAGAAAGGCGACGTTTCGGGTCGAGACCCTTCTTCAGACTGGTCAGGGATCAGGGAAACGAGAGATATAGACGGTGATGTGGAGAGATAATGAACAATGAATGAAAGATATGCAAAAAAGTATCGATGATAAAGGAAACAGGCCATTGTAAGCTGCTTGTAGTGTGAAAATGAGAAGCTAGTGCGACTTGGATGGGGGGGGGGGGAGATAGAGAGAGAAGGAATGCCAGGGCCCGAGGACTGAGGGAGAGGTGGAAAGGGGAGGAGGCAGCCAGGGTTAACAGAATCGAGAAAATTCAATGTTTAAGCCCAGAGGATGCAGACTCCCCAAGCGGAATATGAGGTGCTGTTCCTCCAACTTGCGGTGTTGCTCACTCTGGCCGTGGAGGAGGCCCAGGACCGAGAGGTCGGATACGGAATGGGAGGGGGAGTTGAAGTGCTGAGCCACCGGGAGGTCGGGTTGGTTATTGCGGACCGAGCGGAGGTGTTCGGCGAAACGACGCCCAGCCCCCGCTTGGTCTCACCGATGTAGATCAGCTGGCATCTGGAGCAGCGGATGCAATAGATGAGGTTGGAGGAGGTGCAGGTGAACCTCTGTCGGACCTGGAAGACTGTCTCTGAATGTGGAGGTGTGCGTTTTCACACTTCTGTACCTCTTGCCCGACGGGAAAAGGGAGAAGAGGGAGTGACTTGTCCTTGATGATGCTGCTGGCCTAGCCGAGGCAGCGTGGGGTGTAAATAGAGTCAATGGAAGGGAGATAGACACAGACAGTAGTCTGAAGAAGGGTCTCGACCCGAAACCTCTCTCGTTCCTTCTCCCCAAAGATGCTGCCTGTCCCGCTGAGTTACTCCAACATTTTGTGTCTTTCAATAGAAGGGAGGTCAGTTTGTGTGATGGTCTGGGCTGCGTCCACAATTTTTTTTCGTGCATTCTTGGATGGAGAGGTTCCCAAACCATGCTGCGATGCATGCTGATAAAATGCTTTCTACGGCGCGTCTGCAGGAGTTGGTGCAGATTCATTTACTCACCAGTAAGATGGCGATGTATGTAAAAAACGTGACCGTCACACCCAGCACTACGGCTGACCAGGGGAACCATCGGTCCCGATAGAAATTCCTGCAGAAGGAAAGAAGGAATAGCAAACCGATATGTGTAATCTTGCAACAAGCCGAATTAGATGCAACACCAGAGGCCATTTGGCCCATTAACCCTATACTAAATGTGATAGGAGTGGCAGCGCTGCTTGTCAGCTGCGGCTCACCTGCAGTCCATCGGTCTTTTATTTTATTTTTGTCCTCGTCCCTGTTTTTGGTGTTTATTTTTGGTTTGTTGGGTTGTGTATGGGGGGGGAGGGTGGGAGAAACGGGGTTTTAGTCTCTCCCTTCGGGGGGATGCGACTTTTCCTGTCGTGTCCCCCGACACCGTCTCCGTCTGTGCTGAGGCCTTGGTGACGGCCTTCCAGCTTCCAGCGGCGGCGGCGCGGCCTTCAGAGCTTCAGCGGCGACCTGGCTTCCGGCGGCGGCCTGGGTGTCGGGAGCTGCGGTGCTCCAGCGGCGGCCTGACTCCCTCTGAGCTGCAGTGCTCCAGCGGCGGCCTGGCTCCCTCTGAGCTGCGGTGCTCCAGCGGCGGCCTGGGTGTCGGGAGCTGCGGTGCTCCAGCGGCGGCTTGGGTTTCGGGAGCTGCGGTGCTCCAGCGGTGGCCTGGCTCCCTCTGAGCTGCGGTGCTCCAGCGGCGGCCTGGGTGTCGGGAGCTGCGGTGCTCCAGCGGCGGAGTGGGTTTCGGGAGCTGCGGTGCTCCAGCGGCGGCTTGGGTTTCGGGAGCTGCGGTGCTCCAGCGGCGGAGTGGGTTTCGGGAGCTGCGGTGCTCCAGTGGTGGCCTGGCTTTCGGGAGCTGCGGTGCTCCAGCGACGTAACGGCGGCGGGCCCTGTGGCGGTGTTCCGGCGTTCCGGCGTCAGCGGTGGCGGCGGCCTGGATCCCTCAGCGCAGAGGGAGAATAAGGAGGGAAGAAAAGACAGAGATCCTAAGACTTTTGCCTTCCACCACAGTGAGGAGGTGTTTGGTGAACTCACTGTGGTGGATGTTAATTTTGTGTTTATTGTGTGGTTTTGTTATTTTTATAAATGTATGACTGCAGGCACAAAATTTCGTTCAGACCGAAAGGTCTGAATGACAATAAAGGCATTCAATTCAATTCAATTCAATTCAATTCAATTCAACAAATGCTCAATTAACGCAAGACACACTTTAATACAATTTAAAATAATACACAGATTATACTACTCAAAAACTAAATTAAATAAACGTTTCCCTAACGTTTCACCAATTTGTGATAAATGCCAGTGTCAAGAAGCTACTATAGCGCACTCATTCATCTTTTGTACAAAAATTCAAAGGTTTTGGATTGAAATCTTTGAAATTTTCGCAAAACTGTTTAAAATTAAAATGACACCCAAAGCCAGAATGGATTATTTTCGGAATGACAGAAGGTAGTTCGGAATTTAATGTGTATCAAAAGAATTTATTTGATTACGGCTTAATGATAGGAAAAAGACTCATCTTAACATTTTGGAAAAATGCTCCTATACCAACGTTAAATATGTGGATTTCAATTTTGTTTGAAACGCTACATCTGGAAGATATGAGACTCCGCCTGGCAGGAAAATCAGAACGCTTCTATCAGACGTGGTCTGCATTTATAGAATTGCTACAAGGATAGGGTGCAGGAGTACCTCGGGCCTTGGTAGGGGGGGGGGATGAAAAACTATCGAGTTGGTGGATTCCTTTTGAGTGATATATATAACATAATAACTGGCTTTTTTTTTTCTTTTTCCTTTTTTTAAGGATCTGTCTTTTCTAATTCGTTGCCCAAGGGTTTCTTCTCCCCTTTGGCACGCTCTTTCACCATCACAACTCTGTTCACATTTCACCCTATTTCTCTCTATTCTTTTTCTTTAAAAGCCATAAAATTATGGGGTACAATGATTGTAACAGTATATATGTGTATATTGATGTATTTACCGCTAATAAATAAAATTAAAAAAAATAAAATTATAAAAAACTCTATACTGGCCCTTTTAAATAGTTCTCCAGTTAGATCATGTGCCTGTTCACGAGATTAATCCCTGGGATGGCGGGACTGTCATATGAGGAAAGATTGAAAAGACTAGGCTTGTATTCACTGCAGTTTAGAAGGATGAGGGGAGGTCTTATAGAAACACATAAAATTATAAAAGGACTGGACAAGCTAGATGAAGGAAGAATGTTCCCAATGTTGGGTGAGTCCAGAACCAGGGGCCACAGTCTTAGAATAAAGGGGAGGCCATTTAAGACTGAGGTGAGAAAAAACTTTTTCACCCAGAGAGTTGTGAATTTGTGGAATTCCCTGCCGCAGAGAGCAGTGGAGGCCAAATCACTGGATGGGTTTAAGAGAGAGTTAGATAGAGCTCTAGGGGCCAGTGGAGTCAAGTGATATGGGGAGAAGGCAGGCACGGGTTATTGATTGGGGACGATCAGCCATGATCGCAATGAATGGCGGTGCTGGCTCGAAGGGCCAAATGGCCTCCTCCTGCACCTATTTTCTATCCTTTAGAAAGGAGATGAGACGATAGACAATAGGTGCAGGAGGAGGCCATTCGGCCCTTCAAGCCAGCACCGCCATTTAATGTGATCATGGCTGATCGTCCTCAATCAGTACCCCGTTCCTGCCTTCTCCCCATATCCCCTGACTCCGCTATCTTTAAGAGCCCTATCTAGCATTGAAAGCATCCAGGGAACCGGCCTCCACCGCCCTCTGAGGCAGAGAATTCCACAGACTCACAACTCTCTGTGAGAAAAAGTGTTTCCTCGTCTCCGTTCTAAATGGCTTACTCCAAAATGGCTAAAGGGATCAGGGGGTATGGAGAGAAGGCAGGTACGGGATACTGAGTTGGATGATCAGCCATGCTCATATTGAATGGCGGTGCAGGCTCGAAGGGCCGAATGGCCTACTCCTGCACCTATTTTTCTATGTATCTATTCTTAAACTGTGGCCCCTGGTTCTGGACTCCCCCAACATCGGGAAGATGTTTCCTGCCTCTAGCGTGTCCAAACCCTTGACAATTTTATTTGTATTGGGCTGTTGAGCGTGAATCCCCTGCAAGGATGGACTCACCAGTCAAAGTCATTGTAGTCATTCTTCGCTTCACTCCAGAAATACAGGAGCACAAAGGCCAAGCCAAACGTCAGGACCAGGATTCCAAAGGAGAACATTTCAAACTGCGGGGAGAGCAAGCACAGAGGTTAGACGATGCACAGCGCGAGGACGGCACGTTGGCACGGCGGTAGAGTCGCTGCCTCACAGCGACCGTCACCCGGGTTCCATCCCGGCTACGGACACCGTGGGCCAAACAGCCCGTTTCTGCTCTGTTTCGCTAACCTAAAACTACACTAAGGTCACTGTACTTTCAGCTGGAGAAATTTGGGTTACCATACAGCCACACTAAGTGTAAAGCAAAAATACACACAGCACATCAAATAAACTTTAACATAAGGGGTTGGACAGGCTAGATGCAGGAAGATTGTTCCCGATATTGGGGAGGTCCAGGACAAGGGGTCACAGCTTAAGGATAAGGGGGAAATCCTTTAGGACCGAGATGAGAAGGACTTTTTTCACACAGAGAGTGGTGCGTCTCTGGAACTCTCTGCCACAGAGGGTAGTTGAGGCCAGTTCATTGGCTATATTTAAGAGGAAGTTAGATGTGGCCCTTGTGGCTAAGGGGATCAGAGGGTATGGAGAGAAGGCAGGTACGGGATACTGAGTTGGATGATCAGCCATGATCATATTGAATGGCGGTGCAGGGTAGAAGGGCCGAATGGCCTACTCCTGCACCTAATTTCTATGTTTCTATAAACATCCACCACAGTGGAATCAACATTCCTCACTGTGATGAAAGGCAACAACCATATAAACCATATAACCATATAACAATTACAGATTCACCACCCTCTGACTAAAGAAATTCCTCCTCATCTCCTTTCTGAAAGGGCGTACTTTTATTCTGAGGTCGTGGCCTCTGGTCCTAGACTTCCCCCAATAGTTGACACATCATATAACCATATAACAATTACAGCACGGAAACAGGCCCTCTCGGCCCTTCCAGTCCGTGCCGACCATTTATTTTCCCCTAGTCCCATCTACCTGCACTCAGACCATACCCCTCCATTCCCTTCCCGTCCATATACCTATCCACTTTACTTTTAAATGTTAAAATCGATCCTGCCTCCACCACGTCTGCAGGAAGATCATTCCACACAGCCACCACTCTCTGAGTAAAGAAGTTCCCCCTCATGTTACCCCTAAACTTCTGTCCCTTCATTCTCATGTCATGCCCTCTTGTTTGAATCTTCCCTACCCTCAATGGGAAAAGCTTATCCACGTCAACTCTGTCTATCCCTTTCATCATTTTAAAGACCTCAATCAAGTCCCCCCTTAACCTTCTGCGCTCCAAAGAATAAAGACCTAATGAATAAAAATAACGTTCATCTTCCTCCTTTGATAAATACTAACCATCTCGGATAGGTAATCTGAGATTCTAAACTGAACTGAACTAAACTAGGCTAAACCCTCAGAAGGAGGCCTGGTCCATCTGCCCACGGAGCCAGCTTGCGTTTTACACGGGGAATACAGGCTTGATAAAGAGCACATAAGTATATTACGAATATAAATTCTGTCTTTAAAATTACGAGGCATCGATAGATAAATCCAGAGCTAATGGAGTCATTGAGTCAGAGCATCGTATAGCACGGAACTAGGCCCTTCTGCACCTTTCCAGGTGAGGCAGAGGTACACCTGCACCTCCTCCAACCTCATCTACTTCATCCGCAGTTCCAGGTGTCAGCTGCTCTACATCGGTGACACCAAGCGCAGGCTCGGCGATCGCTTCGCCCAACACCTCCGCTCGGTTCGCAATAACCAACCTGATCTCCCGGTGGCTCAGCACTTCAACTCCCCCTCCCATTCCCAATCTAACCTTTCTGTCCTGGGTCTCCTCCATGGCCAGAGTGAATCCCACCGCTAATTGGAGGAGCAGCACCTCATATTTCGCTTGGGTAGTTTACACCCCAGCGGTATGAACATTGACTTCTCCAATTTCAGGTAGTCCCTGCTTTCTCCCTCCTTCCCCTCCCCTTCCCAGCTCTCCCACAGCCCACTGTCTCCGCCTCTTCCTTTCTTCTTCCCGCTCCCCCTCACCCCCACATCAGTCTGAAAAAGGGTCTCGACACGAAACATCACCCATTCCTTCGCTCCATAGATGCTGCCTCACCCGCTGAGTTTCTCCAGCATTTTTGTCCACCTCCTGTACCTTTTAGATTGGTGCAGGATGGTGAATCTGTGGAATTAATTGCCACAGACAGATCTGGAGGCCAAGTCAATGGATGTCATCCCCCCACTCCTGTCAATGGATATTTTGAATGCAGAGATTGACATAGAAACATAGACAATAGGTGCAGGAGGAAGCCATTTGGCCCTTCGAGCCAGCACCGCCATTCATTGTGATCATGGCTGATTCCTGATTAGTACGGGTGTCAGGGTTTATGGGGGGGGGGGGGGGGGATGGCAGGAGAATGAGGTTGACAGGGAGAGATAGATCAGCCATGCTTGAATGACGGAGTAGACCTGATGGGCCGAATGGCCTAATTCTGCTCCTATCACTTATGAACAAGACTACAGGAGTTGGGGGGGGGGGGGGGGGGGAATGAGGTGTTGGGCGGGAAGCTTGCACGAGAAAGCTGGGGGTGGGAAAGTGTTACTCAACCCCTGTGACCTTTGAACCCACTACCTGGCACCTCCTATCCAGAATGGCGGAAGGGTGAGCCTGTAGACTTTACTGTAGACTTCAGAGATACAAGCGTGGAAACAGGCCTACGACATTTGACTCTACGACATTTGGATAGATGGAGAAGGGTCAAATGGTTCTAGCCCAGAGTGGACAGTAGGCAAGACTAAAGAGCCTGTTTCCGCGCTGTATCGCCCTAAAGGATTTGAGTACAAGAGCAGGGAGGTTCGACTGCAGTTGTACAGGGCCTTGGTGAGGCCACACCTGGAGTATTGCGTACAGTTTTGGTCTCCTAATCTGGGGAAAGACATTCTTGCCATAGAGGGAGTACAGAGAAGGTTCACCAGACTGATTCCTGGGATGGCAGGACTTCCATATGAAGAAAGACTGGATAGACTCGGTTTGTACTCTGTAGAATTTAGAACATTGAGGGGGGATCTCATGGAGACTTACAAAATTCTTAAGGGGTTGGACAGGCTAGATGCAGGAAGATTGTTCCTGATGTTGGGGAAGTCCAGGACAAGGGGTCACTGTTTAAGGATAAAGGGGAAGTCTTTTAGGACGGAGATGAGAAAATCATTTTTCACACAGAGAGTGGTGAATCTATGGAATTCTCTGCCACAGAAGGTAGTTGAGGCCAGTTCATTGGCTATATTTAAGAGGGAGTTAGATGTGGCCCTTGTGGTTAAAAGGATCAGGGGGTATGGAGAGAAGGCAGGTACAGGATACTGAGTTGGATGATCAGCCATGATCATATTGAATGGGTGCAGGCTCGAAGGGCCGAATGGCCTACTCCTGCACCAATTTTTCTATGTTTCTATGTTTCTATCTAGTGCAGGCTCGAAGGGCCGAATGGGAATTGAGGAATGCTGTGGAACAGAGGGATCTAGGAATAACTGTGCATAGTTCCCTGAAGGTGGAATCGCATGTAGATAGGGTGGTAAAGAAAGCTTTTGGTGTGCTGGCCTTTATAAATCAGAGCATTGAATATAGGAGTAGGGAAGTAATGTTAAAATTGTACAAGGCATTGGTGAGACCAATTCTGGAGTATGGTGTACAATTTTGGTCGCCTAATTATAGGAAGGATGTCAACAAACTAGAGAGAGTACAGAGGAGATTTATTAGAATGTTGCCTGGGTTCCAGCAACTAAGTTACAGAGAAAGGTTGAACAAGTTAGGTCTTTATTCTTTGGAGCGCAGAAGGTTAAGGGGGGACTCGATTGAGGTCTTTAAAATGATGAAAGGGATAGACAGAGTTGACGTGGATAAGCTTTTCCCATTGAGGGTAGGGAAGATTCAAACAAGAGGGCATGACATGAGAATTAAGGGACAGATGTTTAGGGGTAACATGAGGGGGAACTTCTTTACTCAGAGAGTGGTGGCTGTGTGGAATGATCTTCCAGCAGAAGTGGTGGAGACAGGATTGATTTTAACATTTAAAAGTAAAGTGGATAGGTATATGGACGGGAAGGGAATGGAGGGGTATGGTCTGAGTGCAGGTAGATGGGACTAGGGGAAAATAAATGGTCGGCACGGACTGGAAGGGCCGAGAAGGCCTGTTTCCGTGCTGTAATTATTATATGGTTATATGGTTACTCCTGCACCTATTTTCTATGTTTCTATGTTCGATGTTTCTAAAGGGCCTGTCCCACTTGGCCGTCATTTGCGTGTCACGCAGATGGCGTTCGAAGATTTTGTACAAAATTCTGCGACGCCGCTTGCGGCCGCGCGTCACTGCCTGTGTCATCGTGACACGTAAATGATGTCGCGTAAATTACAGCCAAGTGGGACAGGCCCTTAAGACTCTACGACTCGATAACTGGTAAATGGAGGTCAATGGAAGGGGTGGAACATGAACTGGCAAGCGGGACGTGAAAACGTGGGAACAGATACGGATTTACAGGAGAAAGAAGTGTTGGAATAACTCAGCAGGTCAGGCAACAGACAGCTCTGGAGAAAAAATGGATAGGTGACGTATCAGGTCCGTGTGAAGAAATGTCCCGACCCGAAACATCACTTACCCCCTGGTGGTTTTAGTTTTAGTTTTAGAGATACAGCATGGAAACAGGCCCTTCGGCCCACCGAGTCCGTGCCGACCAGCGATCTCCCCGTACACTAACTCTACGTCCCATACTCTTCGGGGTAATTTTTTTTTTTAATTTTTAAAAGTTTTTTATTAATTAGAAGCAATTACATAATTTTTAAAAAAAGATACGTGTTCATTGTTGACATCATAAAATTCATTTTGTTCTTTGGCGCTATACATAATCAGTATTATTTATGTTAATCCTTGCTTAATAATTGTGCTTCTATATTATTTTTTTCCATTTTTTATAAAGGTAGAAAATAGTGGAAAAAGTTTAAACAAAAAAATATATAAATACATATATATAGATATCTATATATCTATAAATATCTATCTATCTATCTATCTATCTATCTATCTATCTATCTATCTATCTATCTATCTATCCATCTATACATCTATCTATCTATCTATCTATCTATCTATCTATCTATCTATCTATCTATCTATCTATCTATCTATCTATCTATCTATCTATACATCTATCTATCTATCTATCTATCTATCTATCTATCTATCTATCTATCTATCTATCTATCTATCAAGTTGGGAAAGAATGGAATATTCTACAGATTTTACATCGTTGGAGATATATCCGCATTTTATGAAATGTACTACTTCATCTATACTTCGATTCTGGTTTCAGTCGGGTTCTCGTGCCGAACCAGTTTGCCCCTTCAAATATTCAATATATGGGGACCATATTTTTGTAAATAGTTCTTGTTTGTCCATTAAGACAAATCTGATTCTTTCCAAATATAGGGTCTCCGACATTTCCGTAGTCCACATTTTAATTGTGGGGGTTATAGAGCCTTTCCGATAATTTAATATTAATTTTTTCCCAATTATTAAACTATAAGCAATAAAAATTATTTGATTCAAAGTCATGAATTGATTTGGTTCCGTTATTCCTAATCTTATTAATTTTGAGTCAGGAGCCAGTTTGGTATTGACGACTTCTGAGATTATCTTAAACATTTCCATCCAAAAATTATTAATTTTTATACAACTTACGAATGAGTGCAATAGGTTAGCCTCTAAATGTTGACATTTATCACAAATAGGGGAAACACTTGGAAAAATTCTATTCAGTTTTGTATTTGAATAACGCAGTCTATGCAATACTTTAAATTGTATTAAAGAATGTCTAGTGTTCAACAAACAGTGATGTATATGTTGTAAGCTATCATCCCAAATTTCTGGACTAATTGTTTGACCTAATTCATTTTCCCTTGATTGCCTATATAAATCCGTCTTTGGAGCATCGCTATCTAATAAAATACTATAAATATATGGTATCAGTTTTTCTGTGTTCGGATGTTTATTCAAACATTCATCAAAAATTTCTATCTTTCTAAATCTATATTCATTTGTAATTGACTTAACATAGTCTCTGATTTGTAAATATCTTCGGGGTAATTTACAGAAGCCTATAAATCAACACACCTGAACGTCTTTGGAGTGTGGGAGGAAACCAGATGATGATGTCGATGATGGCGCCGACGGACGGACGGACGAGGACGGGCCGCGTGGAAGTCAGGACGCCGCTGCCGGGGAGAGGGACAAAGGAAGACCCGGCGTGGGGGGGCCAGCATGGGGGGGGTGGGGGTTGAGGGGGGAGGGGGGAGGCGTGAGCGGGAGACGGAAGGGGGACCTGGCGCAGATATTGTTGTAACTATGTCAGAGCCCTTTATGTAGCAAGTATTTGCATACCTTGGCACAGGATGCAAGAAACTAATTTCACTGTGACAAAAAAACATTCATTCCTTCAACTCCACGCAGACATTCAACTCCGCCGGTGGTCGGGATCGAACCGGGGGTTTGCAGGTGCTGTGAGGCAGCAACCCCATGGGTGAAGCCCCGAGCCCTTACCTTGCTGCAGCAGAATTCTCCAGGGAGGAACCGGGTGCGCTGGTAGCGCCTCCATTGGCAGCCGTAGAGGCCCGCCAGGCAGGAGAGGAAGGGCTGGGACTCATAGCGTTGCAGCAGGTGCCTGCGTACCACCTGTAGCTTGCCCAGCTTCACCTTGGTAAGTTGGATCGGAGTGCTCCCCATCTATGGGGCCAAGCCCACACCTGCCCGTACGGAGAAAGAAGCAGAGCGTTAGTCCTGTTCCCACCAGACTGAAGAAGGGTCTCGACCCGAAACGTCACCTATTCCTTCGCTCCATAGATGCTGCCTCACCCGCTGAGTTTCTCCAGCATTTTTGTCTACCTCCGATTTTTCCAGTATCTGCAGTTCTTTCTTAAACATAGGAATCTGAGGGGTAACTTTTTCACACAAAGGGTGGTGGGTGTATGGTACAAGCTGCCAGAGGAGGTAGTTGAGGCTGGGACTATCCCAAAGTTTAAGAAACAGAAAGAATGCATCCACTGCGTATAAAATCATGAGAGGACTAGATCGGGTAAATGGCGGGACTGTCATATGCTGAGAGAATTGAATTGAATTGAATTGAATTGAATGCCTTTATTGTCATTCAGACCTTTCGGTCTGAACGAAATTTCGTGCCTGCAGTCATACATATATAAAACTAACAATACCATACAATAAACACAAAATTAACATCCACCACAGTGAGTTCACCAAACACCTCCTCACTGTGGTGGAAGGCAAAAGTCTTAGGGTCTCTGTCTTTCTCCCCTCCTTATTCTCCCTCTGCGCTGAGGGGATCCAGGCCGCCGCCACCGCTGACGCCGGAACGCCAGAACACCGCCACAGGGCCCGCCGCCGGAACGTCGCTGGAGCACCGCAGCTCCCGAAAGCCAGGCCGCCGCTGGAGCACCGCAGCTCCCGAAAACCAGGTCGCCGCTGGAGCACCGCAGCTCAGAGGGAGCCAGGCCGCCGCTGGAGCACCGCAGCTCCCGAAAACCAGGTCGCCGCTGGAGCACCGCAGCTCCCGAAACCCAGGCCTCCGCTGGAACACCGCAGCTCAGAGGGAGCCAGGCTGCTGCTGGAGCACCGCAGCTCAGAGGGAGCCAGGCCACCGCTGGAGCACCGCAGCTCAGAGGGAGCCAGGCCACCGCTGGAGCACCGCAGCTCCCGAAAACCAGGTCGCCGCTGGAGCACCGCAGCTCCCGAATACCAGGTCGCCGCTGGAGCACCGCAGCTCAGAGGGAGCCAGGCCGCCGCTGGAGCACCGCAGCTCCCGAAACCCAGGCCTCCGCTGGAGCACCGCAGCTCAGAGGGAGCCAGGCTGCTGCTGGAGCACCGCAGCTCCCGAAAACCAGGCCGCCGCCGGAAGCCAGGTCGCCGCTGAAGCTCTGAAGGCCGCGCCGCCGCCGCTGGAAGCTGGAAGGCCGTCACCAGGGCGTCAGCACAGACGGAGACGGTGTCGGGGGACACGACAGGAAAAGTCGCATCCCCCCGAAGGGAGAGACTAAAACCCCGTTTCTCCCACCCTCCCCCCACACACACACAACCCAACAAACCAAAAATAAACACCAAAAACAGGGACGAGGACAAAAATAAAATAAAAGACAGACGGACTGCAGGTGAGCCGCAGCTGCCAAGCAGCGCCGCCACTCCGAATGGAGCGGCTGGGCTTGTACACTCTGGAGTTTAGAAGGTTGAGAGGGGATCTTATTGAAACTTATAAGCGCTTGTACACGCTAGAGGCAGGAAACATGTTCCCGAAGTTAGGGGAGTCCAGAACCAGGGGCCACACAGTTTAAGAATAAGGGGTAAGCCATTTAGAACGGAGACGAGGAAACACTTTTTCTCACAGAGAGTGGTGAGTCTGTGGAATTCTCTGCCTCAGAGGGCGGTGGAGGCCTGCAGGTTCTTTGGATGCTTTCGAAAGAGAGCTAGATAGGGCTCTTGAAAATAGCGGAGTCGGGGGATATGGGGAGAAGGCAAGAATGGGGCACTGATTGGGGATGATTAGCCATGATCACATTGAATGGTGGTGCTGGCTCGAAGGGCCAAATGGACCTGCACCTATTGTCTATTGTTTATTGTCTAAAAGTCTCTTGATCAGAGTAGGGTAATCGAAGACCAGAGGACATAAGTTCAAGTTGAAGGGGAAAAGATTTAATAGTAATCTGAGGTAGACAGAAATTATGGAGAAACTCAACGGGTGAGGCAGCATCTATGGAGCGAAGGAATAGGTGACATTTCAGGTCAAAACCCTACTTGAGGTTTGGAGGGATACGGACCAAGTGTCTGAAGAAGGGTCTCGACCCGAAACATGATATACTCCTTCGCTCCATAGATGCTGCCTCACCCGCTGAGTTTCTCCAGCATTTTTGTCTACCTCCGATTTGTCCAGTATCTGCAGTTCTTTCTTAAACATAGGAATCTGAGGGGTAACTTTTTCACACAAAGGGTGGTGGGTGTATGGTACAAGCTGCCAGAGGAGGTAGTTGAGGCTGGGACTATCCCAAAGTTTAAGAAACAGTTAGACAGGTACATGGATCGGACAGGTTTGGAGGGATATGGACCAAGCGCGGGCAAGTGGGACTAGTATAGCTGGGACATTGTTGGCCAGTGTGGGTGAGTTGGGCCGAAGGGCCTGTTTCCACACTGTATCACTCTATGACTATGAATACGACTGTGATTGGGCTTATATTCACTGAAATTGAGAAGGGTGAGAGGGGATCTTATAGAAACATATTAAAATCCTTAAGGGATTGGACTGGGTAGATGCAGGGAAAAAAAGTTCCCGATGTTGGGGGAGTCCAGAACCAGGGGTCACAGTTTAAGAATAAGGGGCAGGCCATTATAGACTGAGATGAGGAAACAATTGTGGAATTTTCTGCCACAAAAGACAGCGGAGGCCAATTCACTGGATGTTTTAAAGAGAGAGTTGGATATAGTTCTTTGGGCTAACGGAATCAAAGGATATGGGGAGACAACAGGAACAGGGTACTGATTTTGGATGATTAGCCATGATTGAATGGCTCAGAGGGCCAATTTTCTGTTTCTCTGTCTCATTGTCTGTAATTCGTTCTCACCTAGCCCACAGCTAACAATGGCAGAGAAGACTTGATGGGCCGAATGACTTAATTCTGCTCTTATAACTTCACTTTAATTTCATGCTTCGTGTATTTTGTGTTTTACTGGTTGGCAGATCAATTCCCCTCCTGGGATAAATAAATCATAGAATCATAGAAAATAGGTGCAGGAGTAGGCCATTCGGCCCTTCGAGCCTGCACCGCCATTCAATATGATCACGGCTGATCATCCAACTCAGTATCCTGTACCTGCCTTCTCTCCATACCCCCTGATCCCTTTAGCCACAAGGGCCACATCCAACTCCCTCTTGAATATAGCCAATGAACTGGCCTCAACTACCCTCTGTGGCAGAGAGTTCCAGAGACCCACCACTCTCTGTTTGAAAAAAGTCCTTCTCACCAGTTCAGAAGACTAGATAGACTCGGCTTGTATTCGCTAGAATTTAGAAGAATGACTCACCACTCTCTGTGTAAAGAATGTTTTCCTCATCTCGGTCCTAAAGGAATTCCCCCTTATCCTTAGACTGTGACCCCTTGTTCTGGACTCCCCCAACATCGGGAACAATCTTCCTGCATCTAGCTTGTCCAACCAAAAGACTTCCCCCTTATCCTTAAACTGTGACCCCTTGTTCTGCACTTCCCCAACATCGGGAACAATCTATCGTATCTAAAGTTCTATCGTAACGTATAACTTACGAACCTTTGGATCGGTACAATGACCTGTTGCATCTCTTGCAAGGGAAACTACATGGTATGCAGTGCCCTCCATAATGTTTGGGACAAAGACCCATCATTTATTTATTTGCCTCTGTACTCCACAATTTGAGATTTGTAATAGAAAAAAATCACATGTGGATAAAGTGCACATTGTCAGATTTTAATAAAGGCCATTTTCATAAATGTTGGTTTCACCATGTAGAAATGACAGCAGTGTTTATACATAGTTCCCCCATTTCAGGGCACCATAATGTTAGGGACACATGGCTTCACAGGTGTTTGTGATTGCTCAGGTGTGTTTAATTGCCTCCTTAATGCAGGTATAAGAGAGCTCTCAGCACCTAGTCTTTCCTCCATTCTTTCCATCACCGTTGGAAACGTTTAATACTGTTTACCAACATGAGGACCAAAGTTGTGCCAATGAAAGTCAAAGAAGCCATTATGAGACATTGTGAGAAACAAGACTAAAACTGTTGGAGATATCAACCAAACATTAGGATTACCAAAATCAACTGTTTGGAACATCATTAGGAAGAGAGCATAGAAACATAGAAACATAGAAAATAGGTGCAGGAGTAGGCCATTCGGCCCTTCGAGCCTGCACCGCCATTCAATGTGATCATGGCTGATCATCCAACTCAGTATCCCGTACCTGCCTTCTCTCCATACCCCCTGATCCCTTTAGCCACAAGTGCCACATCTAACGCCCTCTTAAATATAGCCAATGAACTGGCCTCAACTACCTTCTGTGGCAGAGAATTCCAGAGACTCACCACTCTCTGTGTAAAGAATGTTTTCCTCATTTCGGTCCTAAAGGAATTCCCCCTTATCTTTAGACTGTGACCCCTTGTTCTGGACTCCCCCAACATCGGGAACAATCTTCCAGCATCTAGCTTGTCCAACCCCTTAAGAATTTTGTAAGTTTCTATAAGATCCCCCCTCAATCTTCTAAATTCCAGCGAGTACAAGCCGAGTCTATCCAATCTTTCCTCATATGAAAGTCCTGACATCCCAGGAATCAGTCTGGTGAATCTTCTCTGTACCCCCTCTATGGCAAGGATGTGTTTCCTTGAGCACTGGTGAGCTTACTAATCGCACAGGGACTGGCAGGCCAAGGAAGACGGGGGTTACACAAAACGCTGGAGAAACTCAGCGGGTGCAGCAGCATCTAAGGAGCGAAGGAGATAGGCGACGTTTCGGGTCGAGACCCTTCTTCAGACTCTTCAGGCCAAGGAAGACCTCCACAGCTGATGACAGAAGAATTCTCTCTATAATAAAGACAAATCCCCAAACACCTGTCCGACAGATCAGAAACGCTCTTCAGGAGTCAGGTGTGGATTTGTCAATGACCACTGTCCGCAGAAGACTTCATGAACAGAAATACAGAGGCTACACTGCGAGATGCAAACCACTGGGTAGCGGTAAAAATAGGTTGGCCAGGTTAAGGTCCTGTCCGACGTTCCCGAGTTACTCACGAACTCTCCCGAGTTTCCCCCTTGATTCGAACTCGGGGAATGTCGGTAGCGAGTCCATAGGAGTCCGTAGATGTTTTGTAGCGGTTCGTAATGCCAGCCGTAGGTACTCGGGGCATCAGGTAAGTCGGGACGTTTTTTCAACATGTTGAAAAATATCCACGAGTTTAAAAAAATAGCCCCGAGTACCTACGAACGGCTATTACCGTAATTCTCCGAGTTGGAATCAAGGGGGGAAACTCGGGATAGTTTGTGACAGGTTATACTGCATGGCAGATGCAGTATAATGTGGATAAATGTGAGGTTATCCACTTTGGTGGCAAAAACAGGAGGGTAGATTATTATCTGAATGGTGGCAGATTATAAAAAGGGGAGATGCAACAAGACCTGGGTGTCATGGTACACCAGTCATTGAAAGTAGGCATGCAGGTGCAGCAGGCAGTGAAGAAAGCAAATGGTATGTTAGCATTCATATGAAAAGGATTTGAGTATAGGAGCAGGGAAGTTCTACTGCAGTTGTACAGGGTTTTGGTGAGGCCACACCTGGAGTATTGCGTACAGTTTTGGTCTCCAAATCTGAGGAAAGACATTCTTCCCATAGAGGGGGTACAGAGAAGATTCACCAGACTGATTCCTGGGATGTCAGGACTTTCATATGAGGAAAGACTGGATAGACTCGGCTTGTACTCGCTGGAATTTAGAAGATTGAGGGGGGATCTTATAGAAACTTACAAAATTCTTAAGGGGTTGGACAAGCTAGATGCTGGAAGATTGTTCCCGATGTTGGGGGAGTCCCGAACACGGGGTCACAGTCTAAGGATAAGGGGGAATTCCTTATTCTCTTAGGACCGAGATGAGGAAAATATTCTTTACACAGAGAGTGGTGAGTCTCTGGAATTCTCTGCCACAGAAGGTAGTTGAGGCCAGTTCATTTGCTATATTTAAGAGGGCATTAGATGTGGCACTTGTGGCTAAAGGGATCAGGGGGTATGGAGAGAAGGCAGGTACGGGATACTGAGTTGGATGATCAGCCATGATCACATTGAATGGCGGTGCAGGCTCGAAGGGCCGAATGGCCTACTCCTGCACCTATTTTTCTATGTTTCTATGTGAGTAACTCGGGAATGTGGGACAGGGCCTTTACAGTTTGCCAAAAAGTACTTAAAAGAGCAACCACAGTTCTGGAAAAAGGTCTTGTGGACTGATGAGGTGAATGTTAACTTATAGGGCCTGTCCCACTTGGGCAATCTTGTCGCCACATGGTCGCGGCGTGATGCGGGGTGACGCCTGTATTGTCAGCGGTCTCCTCAAGTGTCGTTACTTATTTCTTGTTGCCGCCGAATTTTGAAATGTTCAAAACCTCTCGCCAACAGTGGACTTGGCATTGCCTGACGTTGGCTGTCTTCTCCTGTTGTAGGTTGTCGCCAGGATGACGGCAGGTCATGATTTCGGTGAATTCCATTGGCGACAACCTACGTCATCCTATCGATCGACCGACTGACCAAATGGTGCCAGCACAACAACCTGGCTCTCAACATCTGTAAGACCAAGGAACTGATTGTGGACTTTGGTAGGGGAAGGATGAGGACCCACAATCCTGTTTATGTCAACGGGACGATGGTGGAAAGTATAAAATTGTATACATTTTGGAATTAAATTTTTGGAATTTTTACAAAACTATTTAACGCAAAATTGAACGCCAATACAGAACTGATTATCATTGGATCAATGGAAGAGGGAAGTAAACTAACTATATTCCAAGAAGCTTTTCTTAATTACGGTCTAATAACAGCAAAAAAATCTTATACTCATATTTTGGAAAAACGCAACCACGCCAACATTCAAAATGTGGATTTCAAATATGTCGGAAACGCTACATCTTGAAGAAATGAGATTCCTCCCACTAGGCAAAGTAGACCAATTCTCAAAGACTTGGCCTCCTTTTATCAACTTTTTGCAAGCATGTGGTGCAACATAACATAACCTCAGAAATTAAATGGTTTAGAACCGGGTGACGGACGGGCAAAAATACGAAATAGGTAGATCTCTCCTAATCTCTCTTTTCTTCACTTTCTCCTTCTATTTCAATCTTTTCAGCTTCTCTTCCACGTCCTTTATTTCTTTTGCTATCTGCCTCTACTCGCTTGTCTATCTGTTCCCACACTCTTTATTTCTTTTTTCTCTCACTGTTCTTTTATTATTAAATCAAAAGTATGAACTTGTACAAGAATGAAAATATGTCCGTATGTATTAGGTACTCAAGTGCCACACTATTGTACTTACTTCTAACAAAAATAAATTTTAAAAAAAAATTAAAAATAAAAAAAAAACGTCAAATTCCTGGGCGTGCATATATCAGAAGATCTTTCCTGTAGTTGTATAGGGTCTTGGTGAGGCCACACCTGGAGTATTGCGTACAGTTCTGGTCTCCAAATCTGAGGAAGGACATTATTGCCACAGAGGGAGTGCAGAGAAGGTTCACCAGACTGATTTCTGGGATGTCAGGACTGTCTTATGAAGAAAGACTGCATAGACTCGGTTTATACTCTCTAGAATTTAGGAGATTGAGAGGGGATCTTATAGAAACTTACAAAATTCTTAAGGGGTTGGACAGGCTAGATGCAGGAAGATTGTTCCCGATGTTGGGGAGGTCCAAGACAAGGGGTCACAGCTTAAGGATAAGGGGGAAATCCTTTAGGACTGAGATGAGAAGGATTTTTTTCACACAGAGAGTGGTGGGTCTCTGGAACTCTCTGCCACAGAGGGTAGTTGAGGCTAGTTCATTGGCGATATTTAAGAGGGAGTTAGATGTGGCCCTTGTGGCTAAGGGGATCAGAGGGTATGGAGAGAAGGCAGGTACGGGATACTGAGTTGGATGATCAGCCATGATCATATTGAATGGCGGTGCAGGCTCGAAGGGCCGAATGGCCTACTCCTGCACCTAATTTCTATGTTTCTATGTTTCCTGGACCCAGCTCACCGATGCAATGGTAAAGACGGCATCGGTGAGCTGGGTCCAGGAAAGAGAAGATTACGGAGATTCGGCATGTCGAAGAGGATTCTCCTAAACTTCTACAGGTGCACGGTAGAGAGCATTCTGACCGGTTGCATCGTGGCCTGGTCCGGCAACTTGAACGTCCAGGAGCGGAAAAGACGACAAAAAGTTGTGACCACTGCCCAGTCCATCATCGGCTCTGACCTCCCCACCGTCGAGGTGAACTATCACAGTCGCTGCCTCAAAAAGGCAGCCAACATCATCAAAGACCCTCACCACCCTGGCCACACACTCATCTCACCACTGCCATCGGGAAGAAGGTGCAGGAGCCTGAAAACTGTAACGTCCAGGTTCAGGAACAGCTTCTTCCCCACAGCCGTCAGGCTATCAAACACGACATCAAATAAGCTATGAACTGCAATTATGTGTTATTTGCACTATATTTGGTATTTATTGAACTTTCTATTTTTTTTCCCGTTTTATACAATGTTTACATATTCACATATTCTGTTGTGCTGCAGCAAGTAAAGGGCCTGTCCCACTGTATGAGGTAATTCAAGAGTTCTCCCCAGTTTCCCCTGATTCGAACTCAGAGAATTAAGGGCCTGTCCCACCAGCATGCAACTCCATGCGATGAGCGCGACCTAACGTGGTCGCTTGAGCCGTCCGGCGTCGCGGGGCCGGTCCCACTTCGATCGCCGGAGCCGTGCGGAATTGTGCGGAGTTCGTCCCGACATCGCGCGGGGCTCCGAAAAACTGACTATGTTCAAAAATTCCACGCTGCAACGGCTTGTCGGCGCCTCGACGCATTACGCACCGTCTCGACGTCGTGCCTCCGTGACCCTCTCTGTAGGTGCCTCCGTGACCCTCTATGTGTGTGGCTCCGTGGCCCTCTGTGTGTGTGCCCCTCTCTGTTTGCCCCTCTCTGTGTGCCCCTCTCTGTGTGCCCCTCTCTGTCCTGGCGAACTTACCTTAAGACTTCGCTCCAAGTTCGCCTCACTTTGCGCCGCGTTGCGCCTCTCACCCGACCTCCGCGTGGCCCTCGCTGCCGGTTTGGTCGTGCTTGCCGCATGCAGGCGCATGCTGGTGGGAACGGTACAGGGGGTCACCCGACCTCCGCGCGGCCCCCGCTTCTAGTTTGATCGCGCTCATCGCGTGGAGTGGGATGCTGGTAGGACAGGCCCTTTACGGTAATGGCGGCTCATAGGTACTCGGGGCTCTCGTGGACATTTTTCAACATGTTGAAAAATCTTCACGAGCTTACCGCGTTTCCCCGAGTACCTGCCATTAGCGGTATGAGCCGCTAAGAGACGTCCCCGAGCTCCGACGTACCCGCTATGTACATTCTGCGTACTTATCACAAGTTTGATTTTTTTTTTTAAACTTGGGCGAGCTCTTGGGTAAACTCATATAGTGGGACAGGCCCTTAAGAATTTAATTGTCCCGTCCGGGACATATGACAATAAAACACTCTTGACTTGACTCTTGACAGTTCCGGCGTCAGGAGAAGTATTCAGTTGTCGCCAACAGGGTCGTAGCTTGTCGCTGGTGGAGGTAGGTTGACTTTGGGCGTCGTTGGTTGTCGCCTGTGTTGTCGAAGGTTGACGTCCCGAGAGGAATTTTGTCGCCAGTTGACGTAGCTTGTCGTAGCTTGACGTCGACAAGGTGGTAGCATTTCATGCGTCACGCCACGACAGTGACAGTCGCCACAGTTTGTCTATTCTCCTAAGTGGGACAGGCCCTTGTATCAGATTGATGGCAAGAGCAAAGTATGGAGGAGAGAAGGAACTGCCCAATATCCAAAGCATACCACCTCATCTGTGAAACACGGTGGTGGGGGTGTTATGGCCTGGGCATGTATGGCTGCTGAAGGTACTGACTCACTTATCTTCATTGATGATACAACTGCTGATGGTAGTAGCATAATGAATTCTGCTAGTGCATAGACACATCCTATCTGCTCAAGTTCAAAACTCATTGGCCGGCGGTTCATTCTACAGCAAGACAATGATCCCAAACAGGGTACACAAAAGGCTGGAGAAACTCAGCGGGTGCAGCAGCATCTAAGGAACGAAGGAGATAGGCGACGTTTCGGGTCGAGACAATGATCCCAAACACACTGCTCAAGCAACAAAGGAGTTTTCCAAAGCTAACAAATGGTCAATTCTTGAGTGGCCAAGTCAGTCACCCGATCTAAACCCAATTGAGCATGCCTTTTATATGCTGAAGAGAAAACTGAAGGGGACTAGCCCCCAAAACAAGCATAAGCTGAAGATGGCTGCAATACAGGCCTGGCAGAGCATCACCAGAGAAGACTCCCAGCAACTGGTGATGTCCATGAATCGCAGACTTCAAACAGTCAGTGCATGCGGAGGATAGGCAACAAAATACTAAACATGACTACTTTCATTTACATGACATTGCTGTGTCCCAAACATTATGCTGCCCTGAAATGGATATAAACACTGCTGTAATTTCTACATGGTTGAACGAAAATGTATAAAATTATCCACATGTGATTTTTTTTCTATTACAAATCTGAAATTTCGGAGCGTCGAGGCAAATAAATAAATGATGGGTCTTTGTCCCAAACATTATGGAGATGTGGCACTGTATGTTTTTGAAGTTATTGTTTACACTATTATTGTCATCACTGCCCCTGTACTAATTCTTCATTCCTACTCACCCCACCCCCCCTCCCCCCCCCCCCCTCCCTCCCGCACTCCACCTTTTCCTGTTTGGTCTATAACCCTCCAAACTTAAATGGCATTATCAATCTCATTGGTATTTATGGTCTTGCCGCCCTTCACTGAAGTTGTGGGCAGAGTGAATATTGATTTCTCCAACTTGCCTCCAGGGACGTTGAGCACTTTGTAACTGTGTCGGCATCCTATAAGGTCATGAGGAATAGGAGTAGAATTAGGCCATTTGGCCCATCAAATCTTCTCCGCCATTCAATCTTGGCTGATCTATCTCTCCCTCCTAACCCCATTCTCCAGCCTTCTCCCCATAGCCACTGACACCCGCACTAATCAAGAATCTATCTAGGGTTACACAAAAAGCTGGAGAAACTCAGCGGGTGCAGCAGCATCTAAGGAGCGAAGGAGATGGGCGACGTTTCGGGTCGAGACCCTTCTTCAGAATCTATCTATCTCTGCCTTAAAAATATCCACTGACGTGGCCTCCACAGCCTTCTGTGGCAAAGAGTTCCGCAGATTCACCGCCCATATAACAATTACAGCACGGAAACAGGCCTTCTCGGCCCTTCCAGTCCGTGCCGACCATTTATTTTCCCCTAGTCCCATCTACCTGCACTCAGACCATACCCCTCCATTCCCTTCCCGTCCATATACCTATCCACTTTACTTTTAAATGTTAAAATCGATCTTGCCTCCACCACTTCCACTGGAAGATCATTCCACACAGCCACCACTCTCTGAGTAAAGAAGTTCCCCCTCATGTTACCCCTAAACTTCTGTCCCTTAATTGTCATGTCATGCCCTCTTGTTTGAATCTTTCCTATCCTCAATGGGAAAAGCTTATCCACGTCAACTCTGTCTATCCCTTTCATCATTTTAAAGACCTCAATCAAGTCCCCCCTTAACCTTCTGCGCTCCAAAGAATAAAGACCCAACTTGTTCAACCTTTCTCTGTAACTTAGTTGCTGGAACCCAGGCAACATTCTAGTAAATCTCCTCTGTACTCTCTCTATTTTTGTTGAAACCCACTGACAAAATTAATTTCTCCTTTCTGAAAGATAGTCCTTTAATTCTGAGGCTGTGACCTCTAGTCCTAGACTCTCCCACTAGTGGGAACATCCTCTCCACATCCAATACACATGGCCCATACATGGAGACTCATAACACACCTTTATGCATGGTAGGCAAAACAAAACATCACTCTGTGGCAGCTCACATATGATAGTAAACTATCAATTAAGCGATCAAGACATCATAAATTCGTAAGTGATAGTAGAATTAGGCTATTCGGCCCATCAAGTCTACTCTGCCATTCAACCATGGCTGATCTATCTCTCTCCTAACCCCATTCTCCTGCCTTCTCCCCATAACCTCTAACACCCGTAAAAGACTATTAGTCCAATGTTGGCGAATGGAATGAGTCAAGGTCAGATTTTCCAGGGAAAACAGTCCATCCTCTCCCTGTAGCTCACAACTCCTAATCCCGGCAACATTCGGGTAAAATGTGCAGGAAGAAACTGCAGATGCTGGTTTACACGGAAGAAAGACACAAATTGCTGGAGTAACTCAGCGGGACAGGCAGCGTCTCCGGATGGAAGGAACGGGTGACGTTTCGGGTCGAGACTCCTCCTCAGACTCAAGGCCTTCAGACGCAGTGTGAAGGAGGGTCTCGACCCGAAACGTCACCCATTCCTCCCCTCCAGAGATGCTGCCTGGCCCACTTGGACATCATTTGCGTGCCATTGAGTGAAATCCAGGTTAGTCGGGAAGTGGTGTTGGGTAAATTGAATGGATTAAAGGCCGATAAATCCCCAGGGCCAGATAGGCTGCATCCCAGAGTACTTAAGGAAGTAGCTCCGGAAATAGTGGATGCATTAGTGATAATCTTTCAAAACTCTTTAGATTCTGGAGTAGTTCCTGAGGATTGGCGGGTAGCAAACGTAACCACTCTTTTTAAGAAGGGAGGGAGAGAGAAAACCGGGAATTACAGACCAGTTAGTCTAACATCGGTAGTGGGGAAACTGCTGGAGTCAGTTATTGAAGATGGGATAGCAGCGCATTTGGAAAATGGTGAAATTATTGGGAAAAGTCAGCATGGATTTACGAAAGGTAAATCATGTCTGATGAATCTTATGGAATTTTTCAAGGATGTAACTAGTAGCATGGATAGGGGAGAACCAGTGGATGTGGTGTATCTGGACTTCCAGAAGGCTTTCGACAAGGTCCCACATAAGAGATTAGTATATAAACTTAAAGCATTCGGCATTGGGGGTTCAGTATTGATGTGGATAGAGAACTGGCTGGCAAACAGGAAGCAAAGAGTAGGAGTAAACGGGTCCTTTTCACAATGGCAGGCAGTGACTAGTGGGGTGCCGCAAGGTTCAGTGCTGGGACCCCAGCTATTAAGGGGTTGGACAGGCTAGATGCAGGAAGATTGTTCCCGATGTTGGGGAGGTCCAGGACAAGGGGTCGCAGCTTAAGGATAAGGGGGAAATCCTTTAGGACCGAGATGAGAAGGACTTTTTCACACAGAGAGTGGTGGGTCTCTGGAACTCTCTGCCACAGAGGGTAGTTGAGGCCAGTTCATTGGCTATATTTAAGAGGGAGTTAGATGTGGCCAAGGGGATCAGATGGTATGGAGAGAAGGCAGGTACGGGATACTGAGTTGGATGATCAACCATGATCATATTGAATGGCGGTGCAGGCTCGAAGGGCCGAATGGCCTACTCCTGCACCTATTTTTTATGTTTCTATTTACGCGACCTGGTAGCGTGTGGGTAGCGCGTGGGTAGCGCGGGACGGGACAAGGAGTGGCGTGAAGGAGTGTGGAGATGCGCGCGGTGTCATGCAGCGCGCCAGGATGTCGTGCTGCGCGAAATCTTCGCCCGCCACCGGCCTGTCACGTAAGTGACGGCCAAGTGGGACAGGGTGACGTTTCGGGTCGAATGGGTGACGTTTCGGGTCGAGACCCTTCTTCAGACTGAAACGTCACCCATTCCTTCTCTCCAGAGATGCTGCCTGTCCCGCTGAGTTACTCCTGCATTCTGTGTCTATCTTCAATTTAAACCAGCATCTGCAGTCCCTTCCCACAGATTCATTTGGTCGGCAGCTTGCCACTCTTTATTCACCTCTTTTTTTGAACAGGGACATTACATCTGCAGTTTTTCCAACTACTAGCACTACTCGAGCAACTGGAACATTGTAGAAAATCACCATAAATAACAAGTTAGGTCTTTATTCTTTGGAGCGCAGAAGGTTAAGGGGGGACTTGATTGAGGTCTTTAAAATGATGAAAGGGATAGACAGAGTTGACGTGGATAAGCTTTTCCCATTGAGGGTAGGGAAGATTCAAACAAGAGGGCATGACATGAGAATTAAGGGACAGAAGTTTAGGGGTAACATGAGGGGGAACTTCTTTACTCAGAGAGTGGTGGCTGTGTGGAATGATCTTCCTGCAGAAGTGGTGGAGGCAGGATCGATTTTAACATTTAAAAGTAAAGTGGATAGGTATATGGACGGGAAGGGAATGGAGGGGTATGGTCTGAGTGCAGGTAGATGGGACTAGGGGAAAATAAATGGTCGGCATGGACTGGAAGGGCCGAGAAGGCCTGTTTCCGTGCTGTAATTGTTATATGGTTATAACATAAACTGGGTAAATATCATAAACTGGGTATTCAAATGAGGTCACGCACTCCAGATGGCTCTGCAGACGCATGATGACTACCGGCCGGTCATGTAAACGAGGGCCGAGTGGGACTGGCCCCTTTACTCCAGCCTTTTGCTTCTGTAGAAACCCAGCCATTATTCTGGCAAACCTTTCGACAGCCTCCGAAAGAAAGTGCCCAGACGCTGACAAGATTGGAGGGCGCGACAAAAGTGGGTGGGAGTCAGACAGGGCACAGGGAGCGCGTTCGATAAACATCCCGGGGTGGAAGACTGCAACCTCCACGTGGACCGACTAATGCAATCGACACGACGTGCACGCACAGACCAAATAGAACAAGTTGTCCTACAATGCCAGGCTGTGCACGCCACACGCAAGAAGAAGATAAACATCCTGGTTGTAAATCCAGACCTGTTTCCCGCGTAGCCTCTTCAAACTTCTGACACACACAACACGCTCCTCAGTAGAACGTGCACTGATTAAGGATGCGGGGGCAAGAGTCCAATTGATTTCTACAAAAGCCACTTACTAAATATATTCTTAAGTGGATTGCAATCATTTTTCGCTGATTGAAATATTAATTTGCAAATTTAACCTGTCTGCCAAGGAGCGACCCGGACTGTAATCTCATCAAATCGGCTAATAGCATGAATATAAAACTCTGCATTTCATGCAAATCCGGAAAGATCCGTTTGGGATTAGCAAATGTTCAGTCGGAGTCGTTAACTAGCCACCATTACCGGTGATGTTGGAGATTGTCTCGATGAGCCGCACCTGGAATGTAAACTAGATGTGTACATTAGCAGCGCCAAGTGCTGGTCAAACGCCTCCGCTGTCAAGCTGTGAAAACAGAGAGGATGAGACGGAGGCCGTCAGGACTGTAAACACTTATAGAAACATGGAAACATAGAAATTAGGTGCAGGAGTAGGCCGTTCGGCCCTTCGAGCCTGCACCGCCATTCAATATGATCATGGCTGATCATCCAACTCAGTATCCTGTACCTGCCTTCTCTCCATACCCTCTGATCCCCTTAGCCACAAGGGCCACATCTAACTCCCTCTTAAATATAGCCAATGAACTGGCCTCAACTACCCTCTGGGGCAGAGAGTTCCAGAGACCCACCACTCTCTGTGTGAAAAAAGTCCTTTTCATCTCGGTCCTAAAGGATTTCCCCCTTATCCTTAAGCTGTGACCCCTTGTCCTGGACCTCCCCAACATCGGGAACAATCTTCCTGCATCTAGCCTGTCCAACCCCTTAAGAATTTTGTAAGTTTCTATAAGATCCCCTCTCAATCTCCTAAATTCTAGAGAGTATAAACCGAGTCTATGCAGTCTTTGTTCATAAGACAGTCCTGACATCCCAGGAATCAGTCTGGTGAACCTTCTCTGCACTCCCTCTATGGCAATAATGTCCTTCCTCAGATTTGGAGACCAGAACTGTACGCAATACTCCAGGTGTGGCCTCACCAAGACCCTATACAACTATAATGTTCCTATTATACAAATACTGATTCCGTTCTGTTCCGTTGGGTTTTTTTTGCACAATCCGCAGGCATTACCACTTTCATTTCACTGCACATCTTGTAGGTGTATGTGACAAATAAACTTGACTTGATATCACCAGCAACTTGTCCCGGACCACCCATACTGAATCATAGAAACATAGAAAATAGGTGCAGGAGTAGGCCATTCAGCCCTTCGAGCCTGCACCGCCATTCAATGTGATAATAGCTGATCAACCAACTCAGTATCCAGTACCTGCCTTCTCTCCATACCCTCTGATCCCTTTAGCCACAAGGGCCACATCTAACTCCCTCTTAAATATAGCCAATGAACTGGCCTCAACTACCTTCTGTGGAAGAGAATGCCACAGACTCACCAGTCTCTGTGAGAAAAATGATTTTCTCATCTAAGTCCTAAAAGACTTCCCCCTTATCCTTAAACTGTGACCCCTTGTTCTGGACTTCCCCAACATCGGGAACAATCTTCCTGCATCTAGCCTGTACAACCCCCTAAGAATTTTGTAAGTCTCTATAAGATACCCCCTCAATCTTCTAAATTCCAGCAAGTACAAGCTGAGTCTATCCAGTCTTTCTTCATATGGAAGTCCTGCCATCCCAGGAATCAGTCTGGTGAACCTTCTCTGTACTCCCTCTATGGCAAGAATGTCTTTCCTCAGATTAGGAGACCAAAACTGTACACAATACTCCAGGTGTGGCCTCACCAAAACCCTGTACAACTGCAGTAGAACCTCCCTGCTCTTGTACTCAAATCCTTTTGCTATGAATGCTAACATACCATTCGCTTTCTTCACAGCCTGCTGCACCTGCATGCCTAATTTCAATGACTGGTGTACCATGACACCCAGGTCTCGTTGCATCTCCCCTTTTCCTAATCAGCCACCATCCAGATAATAGTCTACCCTCCTGTTTTTGCCACCAAAGTGGATAACCTCACATTTATCCACATTATACTGCATCTGCCATGCATTTGCCCACTCACCCAACCTATCCAAGTCACCTTGCAGTCTCCTAGCATCCTCCTCACAGCTAACACTGCCCCCCAGCTTAGTGTCATCCGCAAACTTGGAGATATTGCCTTCAATTCCCTCGTCCAGATCATTAATATATATTGTAAATAGCTGGGGTCCCAGCACTGAGCCTTGCGGTACCCCACTAGTCACTGCCTGCCACTCTGAAAATGACCCGTGTAATCCTGCCTGAAGCAATGGTCAAGAAAGCCCACCAGAGCCACAACTTCCTTAGAAGGCTGAGGAAGTTCGGCATTGCTGCCAAATACTCTCAGCAACTTCTACAGATGCGACATAAGAGAGCATTTTAAGGTCAGAAGGAATAACAGTAGAATTAGGCCATTCGGCCATTCAATCATGGCTGATCTACCCCTTCCTCCTTCCCCCATTCTCCTTCCTTCTCCCCATAACCTCTGACACCTGTACTAATCCAAGAATCTTAAGGGCCTGTCCCACTGTACGAGGTAATTCAAGAGTTCTCCCAAGTTTTACCCTGATTCGAACTGGGAGAGTGTCTGTGGCGGGTCCGTAGGAGTTCGTGGATGTCCCGTAGCGGCTCGTACGAGTAACGGTAGGTACTCGGGAAATCCGGTAAACTCGAGACGTTTTTTCAACACCGTGTAAAAAAATGCTCGTGATGAAAAAAATGGTTACTTTTTACTCGTACGAGCCGCTACGAGACACCCACGAACTCCTACGGACCCGCTACGGACATTGTCCGAGTTTGAATCAGTGGAAAACTCGGAAGAACTCTTGAATTACAGTGGGACAGGCCCTTTACCTCCATCAGTCTAAAGAAGGGTCTCGACCCGAAACGTCGCCTATTCCTTCGCTCCATAGAGGCTGCCTCACCCGCTGAGTTTCTCCAGCGTTTTTGTCCACTTAAGAATCCTATCGGGATGCATCACAGCTTGGTTTGGGAACAGCTCCATCCAAGATCGCAGAGAATTGTGGACGCAGCCCAGACCATCATACAAACCAACCTCCCTTCCTCTAAAGAAAGGGTTTCGGCCCGAAACGTTGCCTATTTCCTTCGCTCCATAGATGCTGCCACACCCGCTGAGTTTCTCCAGCACTTTTGTCTACCTCCCTTCCATTGACTCAATTTATACCTCTCGCTGCCTCGGCAAGACCAGCAGCATCATCAAGGACAAGTTGCACCTCTTATTCCCCCTCCCATCGGGCAAAAGGCACAAAAGCATGCAACCGCATACATTCAGTTTCAGGGACAGATTCTTCCCAGCTGTTATCAGGCAACTGAACCATCCTACCACAACCAGATAGCGGTCCTGAACTACCATCTACCTCATTGGTGACCCTCGGACTATCTTTGATCGGACTTTATCTTGCACAAAACATTATTCATGTTATCCCCTTTATCATGCATCTGGAGTTTAGGAGGATGAGAGGGGATCTCATTGAAACCTATAAGAGTGTTAAGGGCTTGAACACACTAGAGGCAGGAAACATGTTCCCGATGTTGGGGGAGTCCAGAACCAGGGGCCACAGTTTAAGAATAAGGGGTAAGCCATTTAGAACGGAGATGAGGAAACATTTTTTCTCACAGAGAGTGGGTGAGTCTGTGGAATTCTCTGCCTCAGAGGGCGGTGGAGGCAGGTTCTCTGGATGCTTTCAAGAGAGAGCTAGATAGGGCTCTTAAAGATAGCGGAGTCAGGGGATATGGGGAGAAGGCAGGAACGGGGTACTGATTGGGGATGATCAGCCATGATCACATTGAATGGCGGTGCTGTCTTGAAGGGCCGAATGGCCTACTCCTGCACCTATTGCCTATTGTATGCTGTGGACGGCTCGATTGCAATCACGTGTTGTCTTTCCGCTGACTGGTTAGCACGCAACAAAAACTTCTCTCTGTACACTTGACAATAAACAAAACTGAACTAATTAGAAGAAATATTGTGTTGAAAAGAAGAATTGATGGAACTGTTCGAAAATTACAGCACAGGAACAGGCCATTCAGCCCACCAAGTCCACGCGATCCCCCAAACTCCCATTCACTCTAGTTCTAGATTATTCCATTTACAGTTTAGTTTAGTTTAAAGATACAACATAGAAACAGGCCCTTCGGCCCAACTAGTCCACGCCGATGGTACACAAAAGGCTGGAGAAACTCAGCGGGTGCAGCAGCATCTAAGGGGCGAAGGAGATAGGCGACGTTTCGGGTCGAGACCCCTCTTCAGTCCACGCCGATCGATCACTGATCACCAGAGGACATTGGTTTAAGGTGAGGGGGAAAAGATTTAATATGAACCTGAGGGGTAACTTTTTCACGCAAAGGGTGGTGGGTGTATGGAACGAGCTGCCAGAGGAGGTAGTGGAGGCTGGGACTATCCCATCGTTTAAGAAACATTGAGACAGGTACATGGGATAGGGCAGGTTTAGAAGAATATGGGCCAAACGCGGGCAGGTGGGACTAGTGTAGATGGGACATGTTGGCTGTTGTGGGCAAGTTGGCCAAATGGCTCGTTTACATCTTGTTGGCCGGTGTGGGCAAGTTGGGCCGAAGGGCCTGTTTCCATGCTGTATCACTCAGTGATTGTGACCCGTTCACACTAGTTCTATGCTATCCCACCTTCACATCCACTTTCCACACACACTGGGGACAAATTTTAGAAGCCAATTAGCCTACAAATGTACAAATCTCCAATTGACCAACCTGTGTGTCTTTGGGATATGGGAGGAAAGCGGAGAACCCGGAGGAAACCCACGGGGTCACTGGGAGAACTTGCAAACTCCACACAGACAGCACCTGAGATCAGGATCGAACCCGGGTCTCTGGCGCTTTGAGGCAGCAGCTCTACTGCTGCGCCACCGTGCCGGCCGTTTAATCCATTCCCAACGCACGAGCGGAAATTAAAGATTGAATGGCGGAGTAGACCTGATGGGCCGAATGGCCTAATTCTGGTCCATTCACTTATGAACCTATGACAACATGAGGACTCCATACAGACAGCACCCGAGGTCAGGATCGAACCCGGGTCTCTGGCTCTGTCAGGCAGCAGCTCTACCCGCTGCAGCGAGTGGATGAGATTACAAGACTAGTTTGTGAACGAGTGTTCAATGCTCGATGGGCCAAAGGGCCTGTTGCCGTGCTGCATCATCTCGGGCGGCACGGTGGCGCAGCGGTAGAGTCGCTGCCGTACAGCGCTTACAGCACCAGAGGCCCGGGTTCGATCCTGACTACGGGTGCTGTCTGTGCGGAGTTTGTACGTATCTCCCCGTGACCTGCGTGGGTTTTCTCCGAGATCTTCGGTTTCCTCCCACACTCGAAAGACGTGCAGGTTTATAGGTTAGTTGGCTTGGTATAAAATGTAACTTGTCCTATGGGGAGAAGGCAGGAACGGGGTACTGATCCAGGGATGAGTCCAGAACCAGGGGCCACAGTTTAAGAATAAGGGGTAAGCCATTTAGAACGGAGACGAGGAAACACTTTTTCACACAGAGAGTGGTGAGTCGGTGTAATTCTCTGCCTCAGAGGGCGGTGGAGGCCGGTTCTCTGGATGCTTTAAAGAGAGAGCTGGATAGGGCTCTTAAAAATTGCGGAGTTAGGGGATATGGGGAGAAGGCAGGAACGGGGTACTGATTGGGGATGATCAGCCATGATCACATTGAATGGCGGTGCTGGCTCGAAGGGCCGAATGGCCTACTCCTGCACCTATTGTCTATTGTCGAATATGCGGGGATCGCTAATCGGTGCTGACCCAGTGGGCCGAAGGGCCTGTTTCCCCGCTGCATCTCTAAACTAAATCTGTAAACTAAACAAAACTAAAAATAAAACTGAATTTGCAAAAAAAAACGATTCGATGCTATTAAAAGGAATCTGCCTGGCAACAAACATCTTCCTGTCGTGCAGGTAAGATCATATTTCAAATGTCCCTCGATGACTCCAGCAGCCTGGCAGGGTCTTGAGGAGGAGATGTGTCGGAAAGAACTGCAGATGCTGGTTGAAATCGAAGGTAGACACAAAATGCTGGAGAAACTCAGCGGGACAGGCAGCGTCTCCGGAGAGAAGGAATGGGTGACGTTTCGGGGTCGAGGCCCTTTGGGGGAGCGTCACACAAGCACAAATCTATTCTCTCTGCCGCGGCAGGTTCAAGGGTGGGAGTTGAGCGGATCAGAAATAGATTGTTGGCGGCAGAGGCAAAGATCCCTCTGATCTCGCTGTAAATAAATCAGCTCTGTAATCAAAAACCAGCGTGTAAAATAACGTCAGAAACACCTGTGCATCTCAGCAACAGCTTGCCAACAGGATTCTCAAAATACTCGAGTGGGAATGTGTTCTAGTTTAGTTTGGAGACGCAGCGTGGAAACAGGCCCTTCGGCCCATCGGCTCCGTGCCCACCAGCGATCAGCCCGTACACTAGTTCTTTAGTTAGAAACATAGACAGTAGGTGCAGCAGTAGGCCATTCGGCCCTTCGAGCCTGCAACGCCATTCAATATCACCATGGCTGATCATCCAACTCAGTATCCCATACCTGCCTCCTCTCCAGACCCCCTGATCCCCTTAGCCACAAGGGCCACATCTAACTCCCTCTTAAATATAGCCAATGAACTGGCCTCAACTACCTTCTGTGGCAGAGAATTCCACAGAATCGCCACTCTCTGTGTGAAAAATGTTTTTCTCATCTCGGTCCTAAAAGACTTCCCCCCTTATCCTTAAACTGTGACCCCTTGTCCTGGACTTCCCCAACATCGGGAACAATCTTCCTGCATCGAGCCTGTCCAACCCTTTAAGAATTTTGTACGTTTCTATAAGATCCCCCCTCAATCTTCTAAATTCCAGCGAGTACAAGCCGAGTCTATCCAGTCTTTCTTCATATGAAAGTCCTGCCATCCCAGCAATCAGTCTGGTGAACCTTCTCTGTACTCCCTCTATGGCAAGAATGTCTTTCCTCAGATTAGGGACGACATTAGTTTAGAAACATAGACATAGAAATTATGTGCAGGAGTAGGCCATTCGGCCCTTCGAGCCTGCACCGCCATTCATTGTGATCATGGCTGGTCATCCAACTCAGTATCCTGTACCTGCCTTCTCTCCATACCCTCTGATCCCCTTAGTTTAGTTTAGATGTACAATGTGGAAACAGGCCCTTCGGCCCACCGGGTCCATGCCTACCAGCGATCACCCCGTACATTAGTTCTATCCTATTATCCCAGGGATAATATACAGGAGCCAATGGACCTACACCAGCACTATCCTGCACACACTAGGGACAATTTGCAATTTTCACCAAAAGCCAAAGACCTTACAAACCCCGCACGTCTTTGGAGTGTGGGAGGAAACCGGAGCACCCGGAGAAAACCCACCCGGTCACAGGGAGAACGTACAGGCAAGGATCGAACCCGGGTCCCTGGTGAGGTAAGGCAGCAACTCTACCACTGCACCACCATGTTCTCCACAGATGCTGCCCCGACCCACTGAGGTCCTCCAGCACTGGGAAAGGGTGCAGGGAAGATTCACGAGGATGTTGCCAGGACTCAAGGCACTGAGCTATAGGGAGGGGTTGAGCAGGCGAGGACTTTTATTCCTTGGAGCGCAGGAGGACGAGGGGTGACCTTATAGAGGTGTGTGAGATCATGGGGGAGGTGTAGATTGGGTAGACGCACAAAGTCTTTTACCCAGACTCGAGAACCAGAAGACATAGTTTGGTTGAGAGATCCAGCACGGAAACAGGCCCTTCGGCACCCGGAGAAACCCACCCATTTTTCACACAGATTCACCACTCTCTGTGTGAAAAATGTTTTCCTCATCTCGGTCCTAAAAGACTTCCCCCTTATCCTTAAACTGTGACCCCTTGTCCTGGACTTCCGCAACATCGGGAAAAATCTTCCTGCATCTAGCCTGTCCAACCCTTTAAGAATTTTGTAAGTCTCTATGAGATCCCCCCTCAATCTTCTAAATTCTAGCGAGTACAAGCCGAGTCTATCCAGTCTTTCTTCATGCCAATGAACTGGCCTCAACTACCTTCTGTGGCAGAGAATTCCACAGATTCGCCATTCTCTGTGTGAAAAATGATTTCCTCATCTCGGTCCTAAAAGACTTCCCCCTTATCCTTAAAACTTGCCCCTTATCCCTAAAATTAACCTACAAACCTGTACGTCTTTGGAATGTGGGAGGAAACCGAAGATCTCAGAGAAAACCCACAGGCTTAAGGTGAAGGGGGAAGGATTTTAATAGGAACCTGAGGGTTAACTTTTTCACACAAAGGGTGGTGGGTGTTTGGAACGAGTTGAGGCTGGGACTATTGCAACTTTTCAGAACCAGTTAGACAGGTACATGGAGAGGACAGGTTTAGAGGGATTATGGGCCAAACGCAGGCAGGTGGGACTAGTGTAGATGGGGCATGTTGGCCGGTGTGGTCAGGTTGGGCCTGATTCTGTGCTGTGTGACTCTATGATTCTACGACGCATTGTGTCCTATTCAGACTTACATAAATCTATGCCAATGGTTTAGAAAATTGACGACCAAAGCAGAAAATAACCCGAGACATCAGGAAATGATGAAAAATCCACCTGCTATTCCTTCCAAGGGCCACGCCACTTTCTTCTTTTATGCACCAGGCTTGGAAATGCATTAAGCTTTTGCTAACTGGAAACGTAGAGTAGTAAAGGGCCTGTCCTACCAGCATCCGACTCCATGCGATGAGCGCGATCAAACTAGAAGCGGGGGCCGCGCGGAGGTCGGGTGATCCCCTGTACAGGGCCGTTCCCAACAGCATGCGCCTGCATGCGGCAAGCGCGACCAAACCGGCAGCGAGGGCCGCGCGGAGGTCGGGTGAGTGGCGCAACGCGGCGCAAAGTGAGGCAAACTTGGAGCGAAGCCTTAAAGGTAAGTTCGCCAGGACAGAGAGGGGCACACAGAGAGGGGCACAGAGGCACATACACATAGAGGGTCACGGAGGCACCTACAGAGAGGGTCACGGAGGCATGACGTCGAGACGGTGCGTAATGCGTCGAGGCGACTGCGAGCCGACAAGCCGTTGCCGCGCGGAATTTTTGAACATGGTCAGTTTTTCGGAGCCCCGCGCGATGTCGGGACGAGCTCCGCACAATTCCGCACGGCTCCGCCGATCAAAGTGGGACCGGCCCCGCGACGCCGGACGGCTCAAGCGACCACGTTAGGTCGCATAGAGTTGCATGCTGGTGGGACAGGCCCTTAACTCTGATGGGCAAGGACTAGTTTGGCTCCAGTTGCAGGCTAGTTTACCAAGGTACAGTGAAAAGCTTTTGCTATGCACTATCCAGTCGGCAGAAAGACACTACATGGTCGAAACAAAGACAATACATGATTACAATCGAGCCGTACAGAATAGCGTCTGAGGATCACCAGTGAGGTAGATAGTAGTTCAGGACTGCTCTCTGGTTGTGGTAGGATGGTCCAACTGCCTGATGACAGCAATGAGAAGCTGCTGCTGCTACAACTACCTACTTGTGCATCCTTGCGTTTTTAAACGCTAATCTCCGAGGGGAATTTTTCTGGAGACGAGCTCTGCAAAGTAAACATTTTCGAGGGATGACATCAACTTACCCAAAGGAGGAAATGGAATAGTACATGGTGTCCATGCAAATATCCATCTTACTTCCTCGATACGGCCAGCTTACAGCTTGGTATCGGCTTCCAAGGACGTGAACGCTGCCAACATTCTTTACAACAAAACCGACAACTTGCTTTTATATCTGACCTTTAATATGATAAACATCCTGAACGTTTAACGGAAGCACAGGCTAATAATAGACAATAGACGCAGGAGCAGGCCATTCGGCCCTTCGAGCCAGCACCGCCATTCAATGTGATCACGGCTGATCATCCCCAATCAGTACCCCGTTCCTGCCTTCTCCCCATATCCCCTGACTCCGCTATCTTTAAGAGCCCTATCTAGCTCTCTCTTGAAAGCATCCAGAGAACCGGCCTCCACCGCCCTCTGAGGCAGAGAATTCCACAGACTCACCACTCTGTGAGAAAAAAATGTTTCCTCATCTCCGTTATAAATGGCTTACCCCTTATTCTTAAACTGTGGCCCCTGGTTCTGGACTCCCCCAACATCGGGAACATGTTTCCTGCTTCTATCGTGTCCAAACCCTTAATTATCCTATATGTTTCAATAAGATCACATCTCATCCTTCTAAACTCCAGAGTGTACAAGCCCAGCCGCTCCATTCTCTCAACATATGACAGTCCCTCCATCCCGGGAATTAACCTTGTAAACCTACGCTGCACTCCCTCAATAGCAAGAATGTCCTTCCTCAAATTAGGGGACCAAAACTGCACACAATACTCCAGGTGTGGGAATAATACAGAAGGTGCAGAAGGTCATTCCAAAGAGGATGAAAGATTAATTTGAGGAAGGACATTCTTGCTATTGAGGGAGTGCAGCGTAGGTTTACAAGGTTAATTCCCGGGATAGCGGGACTGTCATATGCTGAGAGAATGGAGCGGCTGGGCTTGTACACTCTGGAGTTTAGAAGGATGAGAGGGGATCTTATTGAAACATATAAGATTGTTAACGGTTTGGACATGCTAGAGGCAGGAAACATGTTTCCGATGTTGGGGGAGTCCAGAACCAGGGGCCACAGTTTAAGAATAAGGGGTAAGCCATTTAGAACTGAGACGAAGAAACACTTTTTCTCACAGAGAGTGGTGAGTCTGTGGAATTCTCTGCCTCAGAGGGCGGTGGAGGCCGGTTCTCTGGATGCTTTCAAGAGAGAGCTAGATAGGGCTCTTAAAATAGATAGGGTCCTTTTCATTTCACTGCACATCCCGTATGTGTATGTGACGAATAAACTGGACTTGACTAAAAATAGTGGAGTCAGGGGATATGGGGAGAAGGCAGGAACGGGGTACTGATTGGGGATGATCAGCCATGATCACATTGAATGGCGGTGCTGGCTCGAAGGGCCGAATGGCCTACTCCTGCACCTCTTGTCTATTGTCGCCTGTCCATTCCCTCACCAGATGTTTCTTTTGGTTTGCCACTTCCTGCAAAATACCACACTTAGTTTCAGATGAGGATATCGTGCCAAGTACCAGCTATCCAGTCAGCAAAACATAACACGTGAATATAACCAAGCTGTCTGCAGTGCACAGATACGTGATGAAGGGAATGACGTTTAGTGCAAGATAAAGTCCAGTAACGTCCAATTATAGACAGTTTGAAGATCCCCTATGGGGTCGATAGGAGCTCAGGACAGCTCTCGAGTTGGTGACAGGATGGTTCAGTTGCCTGATAGCAGCTGGGAAGAAACTGTCCCTGAATCTGGAGGTGTGCGTTCGTTTTCACACTTCTGTACCTCTTGCCTGATGGGAGAGTCAATAGACAATAGACAATAGGTGCAGGAGTAGGCCATTCGGCTCTTCGAGCCAGCACCGCCATTCAATGTGATCATGGCTGATCATCCCCAATCAGTACCCCGTTCCTGCCTTCTCCCCATATCCCCTGACTCCGCTATCTTTAAGAGCCCTATCTAGCTCTCTCTTGAAAGCATCCAGAGAACCGGCCTCCACCGCCCTCTGGGGCAGAGAATTCCACAGACTCACCACTCTCTGTGAGAAAAAGTGTTTCCTCGTCTCCGTTCTGAATGGCTTACCCCTCATTCTTAAACTGTGGCCCCTGGTTCTGGAGAGGGGAGAAGAGGGAGTGTGACTGGTCCTTGATGATGCTGCTGGCCTTGGTCGAGGCAGCGTGGGGTGTAGATGGAGTCAACGGAAGGGAGGTTGGTCTGTGTGATGGCCTGGGCTGCCTCCACAACTCTCTGCGATTTCTTGCGGTCTGGGATAGAGTTGTTCGTAAACCCGTGGTGCGCGACCCGCTGAATCCCTCCAGCACTTTGTGTTTTCCTCAAGGTTTCAGAATCAGAATCAGAATCACACTTTATTCACCAAGTATTGTTTTGCAACATACGAGGAATTTCATTCGTACAATTAAAAGCAACAGATCACTTCAAAAACCCATTTGAACATGAACATCCACCACAGTGACTCCTCCACATTCCTCACTGTGATGGAAGGCAAAATCAAGCTCAAGTCCTTCCCTTAGTTCTTCCTCGGTCGTGGGCCTCGAGCCCCCGTTGACGGGACGATCTCGACTCCCGTAGCCGGCGGCCTTCGGGCCCTCCGTGTCGAGGTGATCAGCTCCTGCACCGGGGGGATGTTATCTACCCCGCGCCGGGCGATCGAACCTCGTGTCGGGACTGGTCGAACCTTCCACGACGTTGGAGGTCCCGACTCTGCCTCACCCGAGACTGCGAGCCCTCGATGGTAAGTCCGCAGTCCACGATGGGCACTATCCCAGGCAAGGGATCCGCTCCGATGTTAAGTCCACGGCCCGCGGTGGGGCTCACGACAGTCTGAGGCGGCCTCCCGCTCCATCAATGGTAGGCCGCAGAGCCCGGAGAATGTGATCCGAAAATTGATCACATCTCCGGGAAGGTAAGGACTTGGAAAACTAAGTTTCCCCCGATCCCCTCCCCCCTCCCCCCACATAAAACAAACCGAAGAGCATTAAAACAAACTTTAAACAGACCCTAAAAATAACAAAAAGGTGAAAAAACGAACAGACTGCCGGCAGGGCAGCCATCTTCCCCCGGCGGTCCTGGTGCTTCCAGCGTCTGCGGTTGCTCGTGTCTCCGTTTTACTGTTTCCCGCGTAAAATTTCCCTCAGCCGTCCACCATGCACACGGTGACATTTTTAGTTTAGAGGTACAAAGAGGAAACGGGCCCTTCGGCCCACCGATTCCGTGCAGACCAGCGATCTCGCCGATCGCTAGCACTATCCGACGCACTGGGGACAAATTATAATTTTTACCGAAGCGTCAATTTACCTATGAAGCCTATAGGCCTTTGGAGTGTAGGAGGAAACTGGAGCACCCGGAGAAAACCCACGCGGTCACGGAGAGAACGGGCCCTAGTGAGACCACGCCTGGAGTATTGTGTGCAGTTTTGGTCCCCTAATTTGAGGAAGGACATTCTTGCTATTGAGGGAGTGCAGCGTAGGTTCACCAGGTTAATTCCCGGGATGGAGGGACTGTCATATGCTGAGAGAATGGAGCGGCTGGGCTTGTACACTCTGGAGTTTAGAAGGATGAGAGGGGATCTTATTGAAACATATGAGATTATTAAGGGTTTGGACACGCTAGAGGCAGGAAACATGTTCCCGATGTTGGGGGAGACCAGAACCAGGGGCCACAGTTCAAGAATAAGGGGTAAGCCATTTAGAACAGAGACGAGGAAACACTTTTTCTCACAGAGAGTTGTGAGTCTGTGGAATTCTCTGCCTCAGAGGGCGGTGGAGGCCGGTTCTCTGGATGCTTTCAAGAGAGAGCTAGATAGGGCTCTTAAAATAGATACGGTTCTTTTCATTTCACTGCACATCCCGCATGTGTATGTGACGAATAAACCGGACTTGACTAAAAATAGCGGAGTCAGGGGATATGGGGAGAAGGCAGGAACGGGGTACTGATTGGGGATGATCAGCTTTGATCACGGTGAATGGCGGTGCTGGCTCGAAGGGCCGAATGGCCTACTCCTGCACCTCTTGTCTATTGTCGCCTGTCCATTCCCTCACCAGATGTTTCTTTTGGTTTGCCACTTCCTGCAAAATACCACACTTAGTTTCAGTTCAGTTTCAGATGAGGATATCGTGCCCAGCACCAGCTATCCAGTCAGCAAAACATAACACGTGAATATAACCAAGCCGTCTGCAGTGCACAGATACGTGATGAAGGGAATGACGTTTAGTGCAAGATAAAGTCCAGTAACGTCCAATTATAGACAGTTTGAAGGTCCCCAATGGGGCCGATGGGAGCTCAGGACAGCTCTCGAGTTGGTGACAGGATGGTTCAGTTGCCAGATAACAGCTGGGAAGAAACTGTCCCTGAATCTGGAGGTGTGCGTTCGTTTTCACACTTCTGTACCTCTTGCCTGATGAGTAGGCCATTCGGCCCTTTGAGCCAGCTAATGTGGCTGATCACATTGAATGGCGGTGCTGGCACGAAGGGCCGAACGGCCTACTCCTGCACCTATTGTCTATTGACAAACTCGGTGCAGACGGCACCTCTGGCGCTGTGAGGCAGCAACTTTGCCGCTGCGCCACCTCGAACCTTATCGCGATGTTCACATGGTTTAATGATGGACTGCCGGAGTCTCAGGAGCCATTTGCAGACCAGATTGTAATTGAGAGCCCAGGGTAATCTATAAATAGAATTATGGATTCATGGCACGAGCTGCAGACAGGAATTTAATTGGGTTGGTTTCAGGTCGAAGGCAGCAGCAGGGAGGGAGAGACAGGTTAGTCTGGTTGCAGAATCCTCCTAAACCGCATGCCCCCTTCCCTCAGCTGGTGAGCCAGTGCTCCTTCATATAGACAATAGACAAATCGCCTAAGTGGGGCAAGCCCATTAGATAGGGCTCTTAAAGATAGCGGAGTCAGGGGATATTGGGGAGAAGGCAGGAACGGGGTACTGATTGGGGATGATCAGCCATGATCACATTGAATGGCGGTGCTGGCTCGAAGGGCCAAATGGCCTACTCCTGCACCTATTTTCCATGTTTCTATGTATCATATAACAAGGACAGCACGGAAACAGGCCATCTCGGCCCTTCTAGTCCGTGCCGAACACTTACTCTCACCTAGTCCCATCTACCTGCACTCAGACCATATCCCTCCATTCATTTCCCGTCCATATACCTATCCAATTTATTTTTAAATGTTAAAATCGATCCTGCCTCCACCACTTCCACCGGAAGCTCATTCCACACAGCCACCACTCTCTGAGTAAAGAAGTTCCCCCTCATGTTACCCCTAAACTTCTGTCCCTTAATGCTCAAATCATGTCCTCTTAGAAACATAGAAAAATAGATGCAGGAGGAGGCCATTCGGCCCTTCGAGCCTGCACCACCATTCAATATGATCATGGCTGATCATCCAACTCAGTATCCCGTACCTGCCTTCTCTCCATACCCCCTGATCCCTTTAGCCACAAGGGCCACATCTAACTCCCTCTTGAATATAGCCAATGAACTGGCCTCAACTACCCTCTGTGGCAGAGAATTCCAGAGGCTCACCACTCTTTGTGGTAAGAATGTTTTCCTCATCTTGGTCCTAAAGGAATTCCCCCTTATCCTTAGACTGTGACCCCTTGTTCTGGACTCCCCCAACAATCTTCCTGCATCTAGCTTGTCCAACCCCTTAAGAATTTTGTAAGTTTCTATAAGATCCCCCCTCAATCTTCTAAATTCCAGTGAGTACAAGCCGAGTCTATCCAGCCTTTCCTCATATGATAGTCCCGACATCCCAGGAATCAGTCTGGTGAACCTTCTCTGAACTCCCTCCATGGCAAGAATGTCTTTCCTCAGATTTGGAGACCAAAACTGTACGCAATACTCCAGGTGTGGCCTCACCAAAACCCTGTACAACTGCCCTCTTGTTTGAATCTTCCCTACCCTCAATGGAAAAAGCTTATCCACGTCAACTCTGTCTATCCCTCTCATAATTTTAAAGACCTCAATCAAGTCCCCCCTTAACCTTCTGCGCTCCAAAGAATAAAGACCTAACTTGTTCAACCTATCCTTTGACTTGGCATCCACAGCCTCCTGTGGTAATGAATTCCGCAGATTCACCACCCTTGGAATAACACTTTGGTAATTCGCTGAAAACAGCAAGGGGCCAGAACGTAGCAGGGTGTGAGGAGAAAAAAACCACACAAAGTGCTGGAGTAACTCAGCGGGTCAGGCAGCATCTCTGGAGGACATGGATCGGTGACGCTTCGGGTCGGGACCATTCTTCAGTTTCAGTTCAGTTTATTGTCCCGTGTACCGAGCTACGGTGAAATGTTTTTCTTGCGTGCTATCCAGTCAGCAGAAAGATAAACCAATCGAGCCATTTACACCGTACAGATACAGGGCAAGGCAATAACGTTTGGTGCAAAGCCAAGAAGATCATAGTTAGAGTAAGGGATCTTGCTGCAGGAGTAGAGATTGAAGAGTGTGGAGTGATTGTAACATGTGGCTGTAGATCTGATACTGTGGCCAGCACACAAAATGGTCGCCAGGGTTGGGCCTAGGGTCGCCAACTGTCCCGTATTAGCCGGGACATCCCGTATATTGGGCTAAATTGGGTTGTCCCGTAAAGGACCGCCCTTGTCCCGTATTTGACCGCTACTACTCGGGTCGAGGGGACTGTCGGGTCGGAGCGCCGCGTCTGGCCCCGCCTCACCCGACGTAGTGCAGCCCATGGAGTGCAGCAGCAGCAGCAGCAGCAGCAGCGCCTCGCCCGTGGCCCCGTCGGTCGGTCGGCAGCCCGGCCAGCTGTCCGACCTTCGAACCTTCGCTGACCGACGACACCACCCCTCCTTCTCACGGCCGATCATCGGTTCATGAGTTGGACGGGGCGCCGGACTTTGCGTGCGGCCCCCGGGCCAAAACTCCTCAGCTGGCCCCACCGGCTGGGCTTTGTGTGCAGTCCAGCACCCGGGCCAACTCATCATTCACCCAGCCACGGCCCAGTCGGTCAACGAATTGGCGCGGGGAATTTGTCCCGTATTTTGACCTCTTGTCCCTTATTTGGGAGCGAGAAAGTTGGCAACCCTAGATGGACGCCATCTTGTAAACTGAATGCAATGAGAGGGCGAGGGGGTGGGGGAGAGGAGGGGCGGAACAAAGTCTGGCGAGTGATAGGTGGATGCAGGTGAGTCGGGGGGGGGGGGGGGGCGGGGGGGTTGATAGACAGATGGTCGGACAAAGGCCAGAGGTGAAGAGACAAAAAGCGTGAGATACGGATAGAAGTGGTGCGAGTTGTGAAGGCAAAGGAATGTTGGTGAACCTCCAGATTCAGGGTGTTCCAGATTCACGCATCCGCATACTGCGGACTTTCATGATGAATTGTCTTTGCGCTGACTGCATAGCACGCAACAAAAGTCGCAACAAAATCCATCGAGGTCGAGGATGATGGTCTACGTTCTGTTGGTTTTGCAGACTCTCAGGTGGCTTGAGTCCAATCCTGGCTTTGAAAGTTCTTCCGCATTCAGGACGGGTAACTCCGACAGATCGGGCTTTGGTTGGAGCTGCCTCTCTTTCCCTTTTCTTCGCTTTCCTTCTAATTCTGCGCATCTCTCGGCTTCGAAGGCCGCTGTTACTTCTTGGATGATGGTTCGCCAGAGTTTCAATAAACAATAGACAATAGGTGCAGGAGTCGGCCATTCGGCCCTTCGAGACAGCACCGCCATTCAATGTGATCATGGCTGATCACCCCCAATCAGTACCCCGTTCCTGCCTTCTCCCCACATCCCCTGACTCTGCTATCTTTAAGAGCCCTATCTAACTCTCCCTTGAAAACATCCAGAGAACCGGCCTCCACCGCCCTCTGAGGCAGAGAATTCCACAGACTCACAACTCCCTGTGAGAAAAAGTGTTTCCTCATCACCGATCTAAATGGCTTACCCCTTATTCTTAAACTGTATGTGGCCCCTGGTTCCGGACTCCCCCAACATCGGGAACATGTTTCCTGCCTCTAGCGTGTCCAAGCCCTTAACAATCTTGCATGTTTCAATGAGATCCCCTCTCATCCTTCTAAACTCCAGGGTGTACGAGCCCAGCCGCTCCATTCTCTCAGCATTCTTTCCTGTCCTTGGCATTGGACTCCCAATTGTCGATGTCGATCGCACATTTCTTCATGCTGGCTTTTCAGGCGTTTTGGAATCTCTTCTTCTGCCGAATCTTTTACGTTTCCCTTCTTTAAGCTGGCAGTAGAAGGATTGCTTTGGCTTCCATCTCATGTTCCACTTATTTTCGCTGCATCTCGATACACGTGACAAGCTCAACCTCAGGGACAGTTTCTTCCCGGCTGTGATCAGGCAACTGAACCATCCTCTCACCCACCAGAGACTGACCTCCCATCTACCTCCCGTCTGAAGAAGCGTCCCGACACGAAACGTCACCCATTCCTTCTGCCTGCCCCGCTGAGTTACTCCAGCTTTTTGTGTCTATCTCCCATCTACCTCATTGGAGACCATCGTACTGTCCTCAATCGGGCTTTATCTTGCACTGAAGGGGCCTGTCCCACTGTATGAGCTAATTCAAGAGCTCTCCCGAGTTTCCCCTGAGTCGAACTCGGAGATTTACGGTAATGGCCGCTCGTCGGCACTCAGGGCTCTCGTGGACATTTTTCAACGTTGAAAAATCTTCACGAGTCTCCCCGAGCTTAACGCGTTTCCTGAGTACCTGCCGTTAACGTTACGAGCCGCCAAGAGACATCCTCGAGCTCCGACGTACCCGCTACGTTCATTCTCACTGACCAGATGGCACGCAACAAAAAGCAATAGTAAACTAAACTGCAACGGGTCGCGGGCGAGAGGGGATTGGTGTACAATTTTGGTCGCCTAATTATAGGAAGGATGTCAACAAAATAGAGAGAGTACAGAGGAGATTTACTAGAATGTTGCCTGGGTTCCAGCAACTAAGTTACAGAGAAAGGTTGAACAAGTTGGGTCTTTATTCTTTGGAGCGCAGAAGGTTAAGGGGGGACTTGATTGAGGTCTTTAAAATGATGAAAGGGATAGACAGAGTTGACGTGGATAAGCTTTTCCCATTGAGGGTAGGGAAGATTCAAACAAGAGGGCATGACATGAGAATTAAGGGACAGAAGTTTAGGGGTAACATGAGGGGGAACTTCTTTACTCAGAGAGTGGTGGCTGTGTGGAATGATCTTCCAGCAGAAGTGGTGGAGGCAGGATCGATTTTAACATTTAAAAGTAAAGTGGATAGGTATATGGACGGGAAGGGAATGGAGGAGTATGGTCTGAGTGCAGGTAGATGGGACTAGGGGAAAATAAATGGTCGGCACGGACTGGAAGGGCCGAGAAGGCCTGTTTCCGTGCTGTAATTGTTATATGTTATATGGTTATATGGAATGGGAAGGGGATGGAAGAAGAGAAATTGGGTTCAGATCCAGGTGGGACATCGGGAAGGGAGGGAGGATTGGGGAAGGTTCAGAAGGAAGTTCGGAAGAAGGTTGTTCTTCACAATTCAAACCCTCCCCGCTCTAAGCAGCCAATTAACAAGCCTTTCGAATGGGAGATTCAAAACCCAGGGAATAGGTGCAGGAGTAGGCCACTCGGCCCTTCGAGCCAGCACCGCCATTCAATGTGATCATGGCTGATCATCCACAATCAGTACCCCGTTCCTGCCTTCTCCCCACATCCCCTGACTCCGCTATCTTTCCATTCAGAGGAAACCCAGGTGGCCACAGAAGGTCAAAGGTCAAAGGTCATAATTGATGGGAGTAGAATTTAGGCCATTCGGCCCGTCAAGTCTACCCCGCCATTCAATTAGGAATCTATCTATCTCTGCCGTAAAAATATCCACCGAATGGCCTCCACAGCCTTCTGTGGCAAAGAATTCCATAGATTCACCACCCTCTGACTCAAGAAATTTCTCCTCATCTCCTTCCTAAAAGAACGTCCTTTAATTCTGAGGCTGTGCGCTCTGGTCCTAGACTCTCCCACTAGTGGAAACATCCTCTCCACATCCACTCTATCCGGGCCTTTCACTATTCGCTAAGTTTCAATGAGTTCCCCCCTCATTCTTCTAAACTACAGCCAGTACAGGCCCAGTGCAGGCAAACGGTCATCATATGTTAACCCACTCATTCCTGGGATCATTCTTGTACATTTCTGGGATTATTCTTGTAAAAGGGACATGCAAACTCCACACAGGCAGCACCCCAAGGCAGGATCGAACTCTGGTCCCCAGAGAACTGAGGCAGCAGCACTGTCAGAGGTTATGGCAAGAAGGCAGGAGAATAAGGTTGGGAGGGTGAGATACATCAGCCATGAATGAATGGCGGAGCGGACTTGATGGGCCGAATGGCCTAATTCTGCACCTATCACTTAAGATCTCATGATGCACATGGTGAAATCTTTAGTTTAGAGATACAGCGCGGAAACAGGCCCTTCGTCCCACCGAGTCCGCGCCGACCGGCGATCCCTACACACTAGCACTGTCCTACACACACTAGGGACAATTTACTGAAACCAATCAGCCTACAAGGCCTCAGAGGGCGGTGGAGGCCGGTTCTCTGGATACTTTCAAGAGAGAGCTAGATAGGGCTCTAAAAAATAGCGGAGTCAGGGGTTATGGGGAGAAGGCAGGAACGGGGTACTGATTGGGGATGATCAGCCATGATCACATTGAATGGCGGTGCTGGCTCGAAGGGCCTAAAGGCCTCCTCCTGCACCTATTGTCTATTGTCTATTGTCTACAAACCTGTGCCTCTTCGGAGCACGGGAGGAAACCGGAGCACCCGGAGAAAACCCACCGGGAGAGCGTGCAAACTCCGGAAAGACAGCACCCGGAGTCAGGATCGATCCCGAGTCTCTGGCCCGGTGAGGCGGCAACTCTCCCGCCGCGCCAATCTAACCGCGCGGCCACGGAGGGGGACGTGCAAGCTCCACGTAGACAGCACATAGGGCACTGGGGCAGCGGTACTGCCTGCTGCAACTGCGAGCCGACTAGAAAACTGCCAGTAGGCTGGGAAGCTTTGAGGAAGTGCTCGACAATTCCAGCCGGTTCCTTTTGTCTTCCTGAACACGAGACGGGCTCACCAGCTCACAATAACACCACAAAGCTCAAAAAAACAACGGCATTCACTGGCAACTAATACTTGCAGCTTTCAACGCTTGAATCTCTGAGGAAATATGTTCATGGAATCACTCAGGGAGATGTCAACAAAATAGAGAGAGTACAGAGGAGAGTTACTGGAATGTTGCCTGGGTTCCAGCAACTAAGTTACAGAGAAAGGTTGAACAAGTTAGGTCTTTATTCTTTGGAGCGCAGAAGGTTAAGGGGGGGACTTGATTGAGGTCTTTAAAATGATGAAAGGGATAGACAGAGTTGACATGGATAAGCTTTTCCCATTGATGGTAGGGAAGATTCAAACAAGAGGGCATGACATGAGAATTAAGGGACAGAAGTTTCGGGGTAACATGAGGGGGAACTTCTTTACTCAGAGAGTGGTGGCTGTGTGGAATGAGCTTCCAGCAGAAGTGGTGGAGGCAGGATCGATTTTAACATTTAAAAGTAAAGTGGATATGTATATGGACGGGAAGGGAATGGAGGGGTATGGTCTGAGTGCAGGTAGATGGGACTAGGGGAAAATAAATGGTCGGCACGGACTGGAAGGGCCGAGAGAGCCTGTTTCCGTGCTGTAATTGTTATATGGTTTATATGGTTATATGTGTGGAACGCTAGGTGTATGGAACGAGCTGCCGGAGGAACTAGTTGAGGGAGGGACTATTATCGTCACAGTTTAGTTTATTGTCACATGTACCGAGGTAGGGTGGAACGTTTTTGTTGCCTGCTAACCAGTCAGCGGAAAGACAATACATTAATAAAATCGAGCCATCTACAGTGCGCAGATGCAATGCAAGGGAATAACGTTTAGTGCAAGGTAAAGCCAGCAAAGTCCCGAAACATCACCCACTCCTTCTCACCAGAGATGACACCTGTCCTGCCAGCATTTTGTGTCGAAAGTCCCTGGAGTTTAGAAGGATGAGAGGGGATCTTATTGAAACATATAAGATTATTAAGGGCTTGGACACGCTAGAGGCAGGAAACATGTTCCCGGTGTTGGGGGAGTCCAGAACCAGGGGCCACAGTTTAAGAATAAGGGGTAAGCCATTTAGAACGGAGACGAGGAAACACTTTCTCACAGAGAGTGGTGAGTCTGTGGAATTCTCTGCCTCAAAGGGCGGTGGATACTTTCAAGAGAGAGCTAGATAGGGCTCTTAAAGATAGCAGAGTCAGGGGTTATGGGGAGAAGGCAGGAACGGGGTACTGATTGGGATGGTAAGCCATGATCACATTGAATGGCGGTGCTGGCTCGAAGGGCCGAATGGCCTACTCCATATAACCATATAACAATTACAGCACGGAAACAGGCCCTCTCGGCCCTTCCAGTCCGTGCCGACCATTTATTTCCCCCATGTCCCATCTACCTGCACTCAGACCATACCCCTCCATTCCCTTCCCGTCCATATACCTATCCACTTTACTTTTAAATGTTAAAATCGATCCTGCCTCCACCACTTCTGCTGGAAGATCATTCCACACAGCCACCACTCTCTGAGTAAAGAAGTTCCCCCTCATGTTACCCC
>CAUPSL010001097.1:0-76000 GCA_963514005.1 Raja brachyura
CTAGACCCAAACCCACTCGGCTAGACCCAAACCCACTCGGCTGGACCCAAACCCACTCGGCTAGACCCAAACCCACTCGGCTAGACCCAAACCCACTCGGCTAGACCCAAACCCACTCGGCTAGACGATTACCCACTCGGCTAGACCCAAACCCACTTGGCTAGACCCAAACCCACTCTGCTCGATCCAAACCCACTCGGCTAGACCCAAACCCACTCGGCTAGATGATTACCCACTCGGCTAGACCCAAACCCACTTGGCTAGACCCAAACCCACTCTGCTCGATCCAAACCCATTCGGCTAGACCCAAACCCACTCGGCTACACCCAAACCCACACCGCTAGACCCAAACCCACTCGGCTAGACCCAAACCCACTCGGCTGGACCCAAACCCACTCGGCTAGACCCAAACCCACTCGGCTAGACCCAAACCCACTCGGCTAGACCCAAACCCACTCGGCTAGACCCAAACCCACTCAGCTAGACCCAAACCCACTCGGCTACACCCAAACCCACTCGGCTAGAACCAAACCCACTCGGCAAGACCCCAACCCACTCGGGTAGACCCCAACCCACTCGGGTAGACCCAAACCCACTCGGCTAGACCCAAACCCACTCGGCTAGACCCAAACCCACTCAGCTAGACCCAAACCCACTCGGCTACACCCAAACCCACTCGGCTAGAACCAAACCCACTCGGCTAGACCCAAACCCACTCGGCTAGACCCAAACCCACTCGGCTACACCCAAACCCACTCGGCTAGACCCAAACCCACTTGGCTAGAACCAAACCCACTCGGCTAGACCCAAACCCACTCGGCTAGTCCCAAACCCACTCGGCTGGACCCAGACGGACTCGGCTAGACCCAAACCCACTCAGCTAGACCCAAACCCACTCGGCTAGACCCAAACCCACTCGGCTAGACCCAAACCCACTCGGCTAGACCCTAACCCACTCGGCTAGACCCAAACCCACACGGCTACACCCAAACCCACTCGGCTACACCCAAAACCACTCCGCTAGACGCAAACCCACTCGGCTGGACCCAAACCCACCAGGCTAGACCCAAACCCACTCGGCTGGACCCAAACCCACTTGGCTAGAACCAAACCCACTCGGCTAGACCCAAACCCACTCGGCTGGTCCCAAACCCACTCGGCTAGACCCAAACAGACTCGGCTAGACCCAAACCCACTCGGCTAGAACCAAACCCACTCGGCTAGACCCAAACCCACTCGGCTAGACCCAAACCCACTCGGCTAGACCCAAACCCACTCGGCTAGACCCAAACCCACTCGGCTAGACCCAAACCCACTCCGCTAGACCCAAACCCACTCCGCTTCACCCAAGCCCACTCCGCTAGACCCAAACCCACTCAGCTAGGCGCAAACCCACTCGGCTAGACCCAAACCCACTCGGCTAGACCAAAACCCATTCGGCTAGACCCAAACCCACTCGGCTAGACGCAAACCCACTCGGCAAGACCCAAACCCACTCGGCTAGACCCAAACCCACTCGGCTAGACGATTACCCACTCGGCTAGGCCCAAACCCACTTGGCTAGACCCAAACCCACTCTGCTCGATCCAAACCCATTCGGCTAGACCCAAACCCACTCGGCTACACCCAAACCCACACCGCTAGACCCAAACCCACTCGGCTAGACCCAAACCCACTCGGCTGGACCCAAACCCACTCGGCTAGACCCAAACCCACTCGGCTAGACCCAAACCCACTCGGCTAGACCCAAACCCACTCGGCTAGACCCAAACCCACTCAGCTAGACCCAAACCCACTCGGCTACACCCAAACCCACTCGGCTAGAACCAAACCCACTCGGCAAGACCCCAACCCACTCGGGTAGACCCCAACCCACTCGGGTAGACCCAAACCCACTCGGCTAGACCCAAACCCACTCGGCTAGACCCAAAGCCACTCGGCTAGACCCAAACCCACTCAGCTAGACCCAAACCCACTCAGCTACACCCAAACCCACTCGGCTGGACCAAAACCCACTCGGCTAGACCCAAACCCACTCCGCTAGACCCAAACCCACTCGGCTAGACCCAAACCCACTCGGCTAGACCCAAACACACTCGGCTAGACCCAAACCCACTCAGCTAGACCCAAACCCACTCGGCGAGACCCAAACCCACTCGGCTAGACCCAAACCCACTCGGTTAGACCCTAACCCACTCGGCTAGACCCAAACCCACTCGGCTAGACCCAAACCCACTCCGCTACACCCAAACCCACTCCGCTTGACCCAAGCCCACTCCGCTAGACCCAAACCCACTCAGCTAGGCGCAAACCCACTCGGCTAGACCTCAACCCACTCGGCTAGACCAAAACCCATTCGGCTAGACCCAAACCCACTCGGCTAGACCCAAACCCACTCGGCAAGACCCAAACCCACTCGGCCAGACCCAAACCCACTCGGCTAGACGATTACCCACTCGGCTAGACCCAAACCCACTTGGCTAGACCCAAACCCACTCTGCTCGATCCAAACCCATTCGGCTAGACCCAAACCCACTCGGCTACACCCAAACCCACACCGCTAGACCCAAACCCACTCGGCTAGACCCAAACCCACTCGGCTGGACCCAAACCCACTCGGCTAGACCCAAACCCACTCGGCTAGACCCAAACCCACTCGGCTGGACCCAAACCCACTCGGCTAGACCCAAACCCACTCGGCTAGACCCAAACCCACTCGGCTACACCCAAACCCACTCGGCTAGAACCAAACCCACTCGGCTAGACCCCAACCCACTCGGGTAGACCCAAACCCACTCGGCTAGACCCAAACCCACTCGGCTAGACCCAAAGCCACTCGGCTAGACCCAAACCCACTCAGCTAGACCCAAACCCACTCGGCTAGACCCAAACCCACTCGGCTGGTCCCAAGCCCACTCGGCTAGACCCAAACCCACTAGGCTAGACCCAAACCCACTCGGCTGGACCCAAACCCACTTGGGTAGAACCAAACCCACTCGGCTAGATCCAAACCCACTCGGCTGGTCCCAAACCCACTCGGCTAGACCCAAACGGACTCAGCTAGACTTAAACCCACTCGGCTAGAACCAAACCCACTCGGCTATACCCAAACCCACTCGGCTAGACCCAAACCCACTCGGCTAGACCCAAACCCACTCGGCTAGACCCAAACCCACTCGGCTAGACCCAAACCCACTCCGCTAGACCCAAACTCACTCCGCTAGACCCAAGCCCACTCCGCTAGACCCAAACCCACTCAGCTAGGCGCAAACCCACTCGGCTAGACCCAAACCCACTCGGCTAGACCAAAACCCGTTCGGCTAGAGCCAAACCCACTCGGCTAGACGCAAACCCACTCGGCAAGACCCAAACCCACTCGGCTAGACCCAAACCCACTCGGCTAGACGATTACCCACCCGGCTAGACCCAAACCCACTTGGCTAGACCCAAACCCACTCTGCTCGATCCAAACCCATTCGGCTAGACCCAAACCCACTCGGCTACACCCAAACCCACACCACTAGACCCAAACCCACTCGGCTAGACCCAAACCCACTCGGCTGGACCCAAACCCACTCGGCTAGACCCAAACCCACTCGGCTGGACGCAGACGGACTCGGCTAGACCCAAACCCACTCGGCTAGACCCAAACCCACTCGGCTAGACCCTAACCCACTCGGCTTGACCCAAACCCACTCGGCTAGACCCAAACCCACTCGGCTAGACCCAAACCCACTCCGCTAGATGCAAACCCACTCGGCTGGACCAAAACCCACTCAGCTAGACCCAAACCCACTGCGCTAGACCCAAACCCACTCGGCTAGACCCAAACCCACTCGGCTAGACCCAAACACACTCGGCTAGACCCAAACCCACTCAGCTAGACCCAAACCCACTCGGCGAGACCCAAACCCACTCGGCCAGACCCAAACCCACTCGGCTAGACCCTAACCCACTCGGCTAGACCCAAACCCACTCGGCTACACCCAAACCCACTCGGCTACACCCAAAACCACTCCGCTAGACGCAAACCCACTTGGCTGGACCCAAACCCACTCGGCTAGACCCAAACCCACTCCGCTAGACCCAAACCCACTCGGCTAGACCCAAACCCGCTCGGCTGGACCCAAACCCACTCGGCTAGACCCAAACCCACTCGGCTAGACCCAAACCCACTCCGCTAGACCCAAACCCACTCCGCTTCACCCAAGCCCACTCCGCTAGACCCAAACCCACTCAGCTAGGCGCAAACCCACTCGGCTAGACCCAAACCCACTCGGCTAGACCAAAACCCATTCGGCTAGACCCAAACCCACTCGGCTAGACGCAAACCCACTCGGCAAGACCCAAACCCACTCGGCTAGACCCAAACCCACTCGGCTAGACGATTACCCACTCGGCTAGACCCAAACCCACTTGGCTAGACCCAAACCCACTCTGCTCGATCCAAACCCATTCGGCTAGACCCAAACCCACTCGGCTACACCCAAACCCACACCGCTAGACCCAAACCCACTCGGCTAGACCCAAACCCACTCGGCTGGACCCAAACCCACTCGGCTAGACCCAAACCCACTCGGCTAGACCCAAACCCACTCGGCTAGACCCAAACCCACTCGGCTAGACCCAAACCCACTCAGCTAGACCCAAACCCACTCGGCTACACCCAAACCCACTCGGCTAGAACCAAACCCACTCGGCAAGACCCCAACCCACTCGGGTAGACCCAAACCCACTCGGCTAGACCCAAACCCACTCGGCTAGACCCAAAGCCACTCGGCTAGACCCAAACCCACTCAGCTAGACCCAAACCCACTCGGCTACACCCAAACCCACTCGGCTGGACCAAAACCCACTCGGCTAGACCCAAACCCACTCCGCTAGACCCAAACCCACTCGGCTAGACCCAAACCCACTCGGCTAGACCCAAACACACTCGGCTAGACCCAAACCCACTCAGCTAGACCCAAACCCACTCGGCGAGACCCAAACCCACTCGGCTAGACCCAAACCCACTCGGCTAGACCCTAACCCACTCGGCTAGACCCAAACCCATTCGGCTAGACCCAAACCCACTCCGCTACACCCAAACCCACTCCGCTTGACCCAAGCCCACTCCGTTAGACCCAAACCCACTCAGCTAGGCGCAAACCCACTCGGCTAGACCCAAACCCACTCGGCTAGACCAAAACCCATTCGGCTAGACCCAAACCCACTCGGCTAGACGCAAACCCACTCGGCTACACCCAAACCCACACCGCTAGACACAAACCCACTCGGCTAGACCCAAACCCACTCGGCTGGACCCAAACCCACTCGGCTAGACCCAAACCCACTCGGCTAGACCCAAACCCACTCGGCTGGACCCAAACCCACTCGGCTAGACCCAAACCCACTCGGCTAGACCCAAACCCACTCGGCTACACCCAAACCCACTCGGCTAGAACCAAACCCACTCGGCTAGACTCCAACCCACTCGGGTAGACCCAAACCCACTCGGCTAGACCCAAACCCACTCGGCTAGACCCAAAGCCACTCGGCTAGACCCAAACCCACTCAGCTAGACCCAAACCCACTCGGCTACACCCAAACCCACTCGGCTAGACCCAAACCCACTCGGCTAGACCCAAACCCACTCGGCTACACCCAAACCCACTCGGCTAGACCCAAACCCACTTGGCTAGAACCAAACCCACTCGGCTAGACCCAAACCCACTCGGCTAGTCCCAAACCCACTCGGCTGGACGCAGACGGACTCGGCTAGACGCAAACCCACTCGGCTAGACCCAAACCCACTCGGCTAGACCCTAACCCACTCGGCTTGACCCAAACCCACTCGGCTAGACCCAAACCCACTCGGCTAGACCCAAACCCACTCCGCTAGATGCAAACCCACTCGGCTGGACCAAAACCCACTCGGCTAGACCCAAACCCACTCCGCTAGACCCAAACCCACTCGGCTAGACCCAAACCCACTCGGCTAGACCCAAACACACTCGGCTAGACCCAAACCCACTCAGCTAGACCCAAACCCACTCGGCGAGACCCAAACCCACTCGGCTAGACCCAAACCCACTCGGCTAGACCCTAACCCACTCGGCTAGACCCAAACCCACTCGGCTACACCCAAACCCACTCGTCTACACCCAAAACCACTCCGCTAGACGCAAACCCACTCGGCTGGACCCAAACCCACTCGGCTAGACCCAAACCCACTCCGCTAGACCCAAACCCACTCGGCTAGACCCAAACCCACTCGGCTGGACCCAAACCCACTTGGCTAGAACCAAACCCACTCGGCTAGACCCAAACCCACTCGGCTGGTCCCAAACCCACTCGGCTGGACCCAAACCCACTGGGCTAGACCCAAACCCACTCGGCTGGACCCAAACCCACTTGGCTAGAACCAAACCCACTCGGCTAGACCCAAACCCACTCGGCTGGTCCCAAACCCACTCGGCTAGACCCAAACGGACTCGGCTAGACCCAAACCCACTCGGCTAGAACCAAACCCACTCCGCTAGACCCAAACCCACTCCGCTTGACCCAAGCCCACTCCGCTAGACCCAAACCCACTCAGCTAGGCGCAAACCCACTCGGCTAGACCCAAACCCACTCGGCTAGACCAAAACCCATTTGGCTAGACCCAAACCCACTCGGCTAGACGCAAACCCACTCGGCAAGACCCAAACCCACTCGGCTAGACCCAAACCCACTCGGCTAGACGATTACCCACTCGGCTAGACCCAAACCCACTTGGCTAGACCCAAACCCACTCTGCTCGATCCAAACCCATTCGGCTAGACCCAAACCCACTCGGCTACACCCAAACCCACACCGCTAGACCCAAACCCACTCGGCTAGACCCAAACCCACTCGGCTGGTCCCAAACCCACTCGGCTAGACCCAAACCCACTAGGCTAGACCCAAACCCACTCGGCTTGACCCAAACCCACTTGGCTAGAACCAAACCCACTCGGCTAGACCCAAACCCACTCGGCTGGTCCCAAACCCACTCGGCTAGACCCAAACGGACTCGGCTAGACCCAAACCCACTCGGCTAGAACCAAACCCACTCGGCTAGAACCAAACCCACTCGGCTAGACCCAAACCCACTCGGCTAGACCCAAACCCACTCGGCTAGACCCAAACCCACTCGGCTAGACCCAAACCCACTCCGCTAGACCCAAACCCACTCCGCTAGACCCAAGCCCACTCCGCTAGACCCAAACCCACTCAGCTAGGCGCAAACCCACTCGGCTAGACCCAAACCCACTCGGCTAGACCAAAACCCATTCGGCTAGTCCCAAACCCACTCGGCTAGACCCAAACCCACTCGGCAAGACCCAAACCCACTCGGCTAGACCCAAACCCACTCGGCTAGACGATTACCCACTCGGCTAGACCCAAACCCACTTGGCTAGACCCAAACCCACTCTGCTCGATCCAAACCCATTCGGCTAGACCCAAACCCACTCGGCTACACCCAAACCCACACCGCTAGACCCAAACCCACACCGCTAGACCCAAACCCACTCGGCTGGACCCAAAACCACTCGGCTAGACCCAAACCCACTCGGCTAGACCCAAACCCACTCGGCTAGACCCAAACCCACTCGGCTAGACCCAAACCCACTCAGCTAGACCCAAACCCACTCGGCTACACCCAAACCCACTCGGCTAGAACCAAACCCACTCTGCTAGACCCCAACCCACTCGGGTAGACCCAAACCCACTCGGCTAGACCCAAACCCACTCGGCTAGAACCAAAGCCACTCGGCTAGACCCAAACCCACTCAGCTAGACCCAAACCCACTCGGCTACACCCAAACCCACTCGGCTAGACCCAAACCCACTCGGCTAGACCCAAACCCACTCGGCTAGACCCAAACCCACTGGGCTAGACCCAAACCCACTCGGCTGGACCCAAACCCACTTGGCTAGAACCAAACCCACTCGGCTAGACCCAAACCCACTCGGCTGGTCCCAAACCCACTCGGCTAGACCCAAACGGACTCGGCTAGACCCAAACCCACTTGGCTAGAACCAAACCCACTCCGCTAGACCCAAACCCACTCCGCTTGACCCAAGCCCACTCCGCTAGACCCAAACCCACTCAGCTAGGCGCAAACCCACTCGGCTAGACCCAAACCCACTCGGCTAGACCAAAACCCATTCGGCTAGACCCAAACCCACTCGGCTAGACGCAAACCCACTCGGCAAGACCCAAACCCACTCGGCTAGACCCAAACCCACTCGGCTAGACGATTACCCACTCGGCTAGACCCAAACCCACTTGGCTAGACCCAAACCCACTCTGCTCGATCCAAACCCATTCGGCTAGACCCAAACCCACTCGGCTACACCCAAACCCACACCGCTAGACCCAAACCCACTCGGCTAGACCCAAACCCACTCGGCTGGACCCAAACCCACTCGGCTAGACCCAAACCCACTCGGCTAGACCCAAACCCTCTCGGCTAGACCCAAACCCACTCGGCTAGACCCAAACCCACTCAGCTAGACCCAAACCCACTCGGCTACACCCAAACCCACTCGGCTAGAACCAAACCCACTCGGCTAGACCCCAACCCACTCGGGTAGACCCAAACCCACTCGGCTACACCCAAACCCACTCGGCTAGACCCAAAGCCACTCGGCTAGACCCAAACCCACTCAGCTAGACTCAAACCCACTCGGCTACACCCAAACCCACTCGGCTGGACCAAAACCCACTCGGCTAGACCCAAACCCACTCCGCTAGACCCAAACCCACTCGGCCAGACCCAAACCCACTCGGCTAGACCCAAACACACTCGGCTAGACCCAAACCCACTCAGCTAGACCCAAACCCACTCGGCGAGACCCAAACCCACTCGGCTAGACCCAAACCCACTCGGCTAGACCCTAAGCCACTCGGCTAGACCCAAACCCACTCGGCTACACCCAAACCCACTCGGCTACACCCAAAACCACTCCGCTAGACGCAAACCCACTCGGCTGGACCCAAACCCACTCGGCTAGACCCAAACCCACTCCGCTAGACCCAAACCCACTCGGCTAGACCCAAACCCACTCGGCTGGACCCAAACCCACTTGGCTAGAACCAAACCCACTCGGCTAGACCCAAACCCACTCGGCTGGTCCCAAACCCACTCGGCTAGACCCAAACCCACTAGGCTAGACCCAAACCCACTCGGCTTGACCCAAACCCACTTGGCTAGAACCAAACCCACTCGGCTAGACCCAAACCCACTCGGCTGGTCCCAAACCCACTCGGCTAGACCCAAACGGACTCGGCTAGACCCAAACCCACTCGGCTAGAACCAAACCCACTCGGCTAGAACCAAACCCACTCGGCTAGACCCAAACCCACTCGGCTAGACCCAAACCCACTCGGCTAGACCCAAACCCACTCGGCTAGACCCAAACCCACTCCGCTAGACCCAAACCCACTCCGCTAGACCCAAGCCCACTCCGCTAGACCCAAACCCACTCAGCTAGGCGCAAACCCACTCGGCTAGACCCAAACCCACTCGGCTAGACCAAAACCCATTCGGCTAGTCCCAAACCCACTCGGCTAGACGCAAACCCACTCGGCAAGACCCAAACCCACTCGGCTAGACCCAAACCCACTCGGCTAGACGATTACCCACTCGGCTAGACCCAAACCCACTTGGATAGACCCAAACCCACTCTGCTCGTTCCAAACCCATTCGGCTAGACCCAAACCCACTCGGCTACACCCAAACCCACACCGCTAGACCCAAACCCACACCGCTAGACCCAAACCCACTCGGCTGGACCCAAAACCACTCGGCTAGACCCAAACCCACTCGGCTAGACCCAAACCCACTCGGCTAGACCCAAACCCACTCGGCTAGACCCAAACCCACTCAGCTAGACCCAAACCCACTCGGCTACACCCAAACCCACTCGGCTAGAACCAAACCCACTCTGCTAGACCCCAACCCACTCGGGTAGACCCAAACCCACTCGGCTAGACCCAAACCCACTCGGCTAGAACCAAAGCCACTCGGCTAGACCCAAACCCACTCAGCTAGACCCAAACCCACTCGGCTACACCCAAACCCACTCGGCTAGACCCAAACCCACTCGGCTAGACCCAAACCCACTCGGCTACACCCAAACCCACTCGGCTAGACCCAAACCCACTTGGCTAGAACCAAACCCACTCGGCTAGAGCCAAACCCAATCGGCTAGACCCAAACCCACACCGCTAGACCCAAACCCACTCAGCTAGACCCCAACCCACTCGGGTAGACCCAAACCCACTCGGCTAGACCGAAACCCACTCGGCTAGACCCAAACCCACTCGGCTAGACGATTACCCACTTGGCTAGACCCAAACCCACTCGGCTAGACCGAAACCCACTCTGCTCGATCCAAACCTATTCGGCTAGACCCAAACCCACTCGGCTAGACCCAAACCCACTCGGCTGGACCCAAACCCACTCGGCTAGACCCAAACCCACTCGGCTAGACCCAAACCCACTCGGCTAGACCCAAACCCACTCGGCACGACCCAAACCCAATCGGCTAGACCCAAACCCAATCGGCTAGACCCAAACCCACTCGGCTAGACCCAAACCCACTACACTAAACCCAAACCCATTCGGCTAGACCCAAACCCACTCGGCTAGACCCAAACCCACTCGGCTAGAGCCAAACCCAATCGGCTAGACCCAAACCCACTCAGCCAGACCCAAACCCACTCGGCTACACCCAAACCCACTCGGCTAGAACCAAACCCACTCGGCTAGACCCCAACCCACTCGGGTAGACCGAAACCCACTCGGCTAGACCCAAACCCACTCGGCTAGACCCAAAGCCACTCGGCTAGACCCAAACCCACTCAGCTAGACCCAAACCCACTCGGCTACACCCAAACCCACTCGGCTAGACCCAAACCCACTCGGCTAGACCCAAACCCACTCGGCTACACCCAAACCCACTCGGCTAGACCCAAACCCACTTGGCTAGAACCAAACCCACTCGGCTAGACCCAAACCCACTCGGCTAGTCCCAAACCCACTCGGCTGGACCCAGACGGACTCGGCTAGACCCAAACCCACTCGGCTAGACCCAAACCCACTCGGCTAGACCCTAACCCACTCGGCTTGACCCAAACCCACTCGGCTAGACCCAAACCCACTCGGCTAGACCCAAACCCACTCGGCAACACCCAAACCCACTTGGCTAGACCGAAACCCACTCGGCTAGACCCAAACCCACTCGGCTGGAGCCAAACCCAATCGGCTAGACCCAAACCCACACCGCTAGACCCAAACCCACTCAGCTAGACCCCAACCCACTCGGGTAGACCCAAACCCACTCGGCTAGACCGAAACCCACTCGGCTAGACCCAAACCCACTCGGCTAGACGATTACCCACTTGGCTAGACCCAAACCCACTCGGCTAGACCGAAACCCACTCTGCTCGATCCAAACCCATTCGGCTAGACCCAAACCCACTCGGCTAGACCCAAACCCACTCGGCTGGACCCAAACCCACTCGGCTAGACCCAAACCCACTCGGCTAGACCCAAACCCACTCGGCTAGACCCAAACCCACTCGGCACGACCCAAACCCACTCGGCTAGACCCAAACCCAATCGGCTAGACCCAAACCCACTCGGCTAGACCCAAACCCACTACACTAAACCCAAACCCACTCGGCTAGACCCAAACCCACTCGGCTAGACCCAAACCCACTCGGCTAGAGCCAAACCCAATCGGCTAGACCCAAACCCACTCAGCCAGACCCAAACCCACTCGGCTACACCCAAACCCACTCGGCTAGAACCAAACCCACTCCGCTAGACCCCAACCCACTCGGCTAGACCCAAACCCACTCGGCTAGACCCAAACCCACTCGGCTACACCCAAACCCACTCGGCTAGACACAAACCCACTCGGCTACACCCCAACCCACTCGGGTAGAACCAAACCCACTCGGCTAGACCCAAACCCACTCAGCTAGACCCAAACCCACTCGGCTAGACCCAAACCCACTCGGCTAGAACCAAACCCACTCGGCAACACCCAAACCCACTTGGCTAGACCGAAACCCACTCGGCTAGACACAAACCCACTCGGCTGCACCCAAACCCACACCGCTAGACCCAAACCCACTCGGCTAGACCCAAACCCACTCGGCTGGACCCAAACCCACTCGGCTAGACCCAAACCCACTCGGCTAGACCCAAACCCACTCGGCTAGAGCCAAACCCACTCGGCTAGACCCAAACCCACTCGGCTAGACCCAAACCCACTCCACTAAACCCAAACCCACTCGGCTAGACCCAAACCCACTCGGCTAGACCCAAACCCACTCGGCTAGAGCCAAACCCAATCGGCTAGACCCAAACCCACACCGCTAGACCCAAACCCACTCAGCTAGACTCCAACCCACTCGGGTAGACCCAAACCCACTCGGCTAGACCGAAACCCACTCGGCTAGACCCAAACCCACTCGGCTAGACGATTACCCACTTGGCTAGACCCAAACCCACTCGGCTAGACCGAAACCCACTCTGCTCGATCCAAACCCATTCGGCTAGACCCAAACCCACTCGGCTGCACCCAAACCCACACCGCTAGATCCAAACCCACTAGGCTAGACCCAAACCCACTCGGCTGGACCCAAACCCACTCGGCTAGACCCAAACCCACTCGGCTAGACCCAAACCCACTCGGCACGACCCAAACCCACTCGGCTAGACCACCTCCCACTCGGCTAGACCCAAACCCACTCGGCTAGACCCAAACCCACTACACTAAACCCAAACCCACTCGGCTAGACCCAAACCCACTCGGCACGACCCAAACCCACTCGGCTAGACCACCTCCCACTCGGCTAGACCCAAACCCACTCGGCTAGACCCAAACCCACTACACTAAACCCAAACCCACTCGGCTAGACCCAAACCCACTCGGCTAGAACCAAACCCACTCGGCTAGACCCAAACCCACTCGGCTAGACCCAAACCCACTCGGCTGGACCCAAACCCACTCGGCTGGACCCAAACCCACTCGGCTAGACCCAAACCCACTCGGCTAGACCCAAACCCACTCGGCACGACCCAAACCCACTCGGCTAGACCCAAACCCACTCGGCTAGACCCAAAGCCACTCGGCTAGATCCAAACCCACTACACTAAACCCAAACCCACTCGGCTAGACCCAAACCCACTCGGCTAGACCAAAACCCACTCGGCTAGAGCCAAACCCAATCGGCTAGACCCAAACCCACACCGCTGGACCCAAACCCACTCGGCTGGACCCAAACCCACTCGGCTAGACCCAAGCCCACTCGGCTATACCCAAAACCACTGGCTAGACCCAAACCCACTCGGCTAGACCCAAACCCACTCGGCTAGACCCAAACCCACTCGGCCAGACTCAAACCCACTCGGCTAGAACCAAACCCACTCGGCTAGACCCAAACCCACTCGGCTAGACCCAAACCCACTCGGCTGGACCCAAACCCACTCGGCTAGACCCAAACCCACTCGGCTAGACCCAAACCCACTCGGCTAGACCCAAACCCACTCGGCACGACCCAAACCCACTCGGCTAGACCCAAACCCACTCGGCTAGACCCAAACCCACTACACTAAACCCAAACCCACTCGGCTAGACCTAAACCCACTCGGCTAGACCCAAACCCACTCGGCTAGAGCCAAACCCAATCGGCTAGACCCAAACCCACACCGCTAGGCCCAAACCCACTCGGCTAGACCCAAACCCACTCGGCTAGACCCAAACCCACTCGGCCATACCCAAAACCACTTGCTAGACGCAAACCCACTCGGATAGACCCAAACCCACTCGGCTAGACTCAAACCCACTCGGCTAGAACCAAACCCACTCGGCTAGACCCAAACCCACTCCGCTAGACCCAAACCCACTCGGCTCGACCCAAACCCACTCGGCTAGACCCAACCACATTCGGCTAGACGCAACCCACTCAGCTAGACCCAACCCCACTCGGATACACCCAAACCCACTCGGCTAGACACAAACCCACTCGGCTAGACCCCAACCCACTCGGGCAGACCCAAACCCACTCGGCTAGACCCAAACCCACTCGGCTAGACCCAAACCCACTAGGCTAGACCCAAACCCACTCGGCTACACCCAAACCCACTCGGCTAGACCCAAACCCACTCAGCTGGACCCAAACCCACTCGGCTAGACCCAAACCCACTCGGCACGACCCAAACCCACTCGGCTAGACCCAAACCCACTCGGCTAGACCCAAACCCACTCGGCTAGACCCAAACCCACTCGGCTAGACCCAAACCCACTCCACTAAACCCAAACCCACTCGGCTAGACCCAAACCCACTCGGCTAGACCCAAACCCACTCGGCTAGAGCCAAACCCAATCGGCTAGACCCAAACCCACACCGCTAGACCCAAACCCACTCGGCTAGACCCAAACCCACTCGGCTAGACCCAAACCCACTCGGCTATACCCAAACCCACTTGCTAGACCCAAACCCACGCGGCTAGACCTAAACCCACTCGGCAAGACCCAAACCCACTCGGCTAGAACCAAACCCACTCGGCTAGACCCAAACCCACTCCGCTAGACCCAAACCCACTCGGCTAGACCCAAAACCACTCGGCTAGACCCAAACACACTCGGCTAGACCCAAACCCAGTCAGCTAGACCCAAACCCACTCGGCTACACCCAAACCCACTCGGCTAGACACAAACCCACTCGGCTAGACCCCAACCCACTCGGGTAGACCCATACCCACTCGGCTAGACCCAAACCCAATCGGCTAGACCCAAACCCACTCGGCTAGACCCAAACCCACTCGGCTAGACCCAAACCACTCGGCTAGACCCAAACACACTCGGCTAGACCCAAACCTACTCAGCTAGACCCAAACCCACTCGGCACGACCCAAACCCACTCGGCTAGACCACCTCCCACTCGGCTAGACCCAAACCCACTCGGCTAGACCCAAACCCACTACACTAAACCCAAACCCACTCGGCTAGACCCAAACCCACTCGGCACGACCCAAACCCACTCGGCTAGACCACCTCCCACTCGGCTAGACCCAAACCCACTCGGCTAGACCCAAACCCACTACACTAAACCCAAACCCACTCGGCTAGACCCAAACCCACTCGGCTAGAACCAAACCCACTCGGCTAGACCCAAACCCACTCGGCTAGACCCAAACCCACTCGGCTGGACCCAAACCCACTCGGCTGGACCCAAACCCACTCGGCTAGACCCAAACCCACTCGGCTAGACCCAAACCCACTCGGCACGACCCAAACCCACTCGGCTAGACCCAAACCCACTCGGCTAGACCCAAAGCCACTCGGCTAGATCCAAACCCACTACACTAAACCCAAACCCACTCGGCTAGACCCAAACCCACTCGGCTAGACCAAAACCCACTCGGCTAGAGCCAAACCCAATCGGCTAGACCCAAACCCACACCGCTGGACCCAAACCCACTCGGCTGGACCCAAACCCACTCGGCTAGACCCAAGCCCACTCGGCTATACCCAAAACCACTGGCTAGACCCAAACCCACTCGGCTAGACCCAAACCCACTCGGCTAGACCCAAACCCACTCGGCCAGACTCAAACCCACTCGGCTAGAACCAAACCCACTCGGCTAGACCCAAACCCACTCGGCTAGACCCAAACCCACTCGGCTGGACCCAAACCCACTCGGCTAGACCCAAACCCACTCGGCTAGACCCAAACCCACTCGGCTAGACCCAAACCCACTCGGCACGACCCAAACCCACTCGGCTAGACCCAAACCCACTCGGCTAGACCCAAACCCACTACACTAAACCCAAACCCACTCGGCTAGACCTAAACCCACTCGGCTAGACCCAAACCCACTCGGCTAGAGCCAAACCCAATCGGCTAGACCCAAACCCACACCGCTAGGCCCAAACCCACTCGGCTAGACCCAAACCCACTCGGCTAGACCCAAACCCACTCGGCCATACCCAAAACCACTTGCTAGACGCAAACCCACTCGGATAGACCCAAACCCACTCGGCTAGACTCAAACCCACTCGGCTAGAACCAAACCCACTCGGCTAGACCCAAACCCACTCCGCTAGACCCAAACCCACTCGGCTCGACCCAAACCCACTCGGCTAGACCCAACCACATTCGGCTAGACGCAACCCACTCAGCTAGACCCAACCCCACTCGGATACACCCAAACCCACTCGGCTAGACACAAACCCACTCGGCTAGACCCCAACCCACTCGGGCAGACCCAAACCCACTCGGCTAGACCCAAACCCACTCGGCTAGACCCAAACCCACTAGGCTAGACCCAAACCCACTCGGCTACACCCAAACCCACTCGGCTAGACCCAAACCCACTCAGCTGGACCCAAACCCACTCGGCTAGACCCAAACCCACTCGGCACGACCCAAACCCACTCGGCTAGACCCAAACCCACTCGGCTAGACCCAAACCCACTCGGCTAGACCCAAACCCACTCGGCTAGACCCAAACCCACTCCACTAAACCCAAACCCACTCGGCTAGACCCAAACCCACTCGGCTAGACCCAAACCCACTCGGCTAGAGCCAAACCCAATCGGCTAGACCCAAACCCACACCGCTAGACCCAAACCCACTCGGCTAGACCCAAACCCACTCGGCTAGACCCAAACCCACTCGGCTATACCCAAACCCACTTGCTAGACCCAAACCCACGCGGCTAGACCTAAACCCACTCGGCAAGACCCAAACCCACTCGGCTAGAACCAAACCCACTCGGCTAGACCCAAACCCACTCCGCTAGACCCAAACCCACTCGGCTAGACCCAAAACCACTCGGCTAGACCCAAACACACTCGGCTAGACCCAAACCCAGTCAGCTAGACCCAAACCCACTCGGCTACACCCAAACCCACTCGGCTAGACACAAACCCACTCGGCTAGACCCCAACCCACTCGGGTAGACCCATACCCACTCGGCTAGACCCAAACCCAATCGGCTAGACCCAAACCCACTCGGCTAGACCCAAACCCACTCGGCTAGACCCAAACCACTCGGCTAGACCCAAACACACTCGGCTAGACCCAAACCTACTCAGCTAGACCCAAACCCACTCGGCTACACCCAAACCCACTCGGCTAGACACAAACCCACTCGGCTAGACCCCAACCCACTCGGGTAGACCCATACCCACTCGGCTAGACCCAAACCCACTCGGCTAGACCCAAACCCACTCGGCTAGACCCAAACCCACTCGGCTACACCCAAACCCACTCGGCTATACCCAAACCCACTTGCTAGACCCAAACCCACTCGGCTAGGCCTAAACCCACTCGGCTAGACCCAAACCCACTCGGCTAGAACCAAACCCACTCGGCTAGACACAAACCCACTCCGCTAGACCCAAACCCACTCGGCTAGACCCAAAACCACTCGGCTAGACCCAAACACACTCGGCTAGACCCAAACCCACTCAGCTAGACCCAAACCCACTCGGCTACACCCAAACCCACTCGGCTAGACACAAACCCACTCGGCTAGACCCCAACCCACTCGGGTAGACCCATACCCACTCGGCTAGACCCAAACCCAATCGGCTAGACCCAAACCCACTCGGCTAGACCCAAACCCACTCGGCTAGACCCAAACCACTCGGCTAGACCCAAACACACTCGGCTAGACCCAAACCCACTCAGCTAGACCCAAACCCACTCGGCTACACCCAAACCATTCGGCTAGACACAAACCCACTCGGCTAGACCCAAACCCACTCGGCTAGACCCAAACCCACTCGGCTAGACCCAAAGCCACTCGGCTAGATCCAAACCCACTACACTAAACCCAAACCCACTCGGCTAGACCCAAACCCACTCGGCTAGACCAAAACCCACTCGGCTAGAGCCAAACCCAATCGGCTAGACCCAAACCCACACCGCTGGACCCAAACCCACTCGGCTGGACCCAAACCCACTCGGCTAGACCCAAGCCCACTCGGCTATACCCAAAACCACTGGCTAGACCCAAACCCACTCGGCTAGACCCAAACCCACTCGGCTAGACCCAAACCCACTCGGCCAGACTCAAACCCACTCGGCAAGACCCAAACCCACTCGGCTAGACCCAAACCCACTCGGCTAGACCCAAACCCACTCGGCTGGACCCAAACCCACTCGGCTAGACCCAAACCCACTCGGCTAGACCCAAACCCACTCGGCTAGACCCAAACCCACTCGGCACGACCCAAACCCACTCGGCTAGACCCAAACCCACTCGGCTAGACCCAAACCCACTACACTAAACCCAAACCCACTCGGCTAGACCTAAACCCACTCGGCTAGACCCAAACCCACTCGGCTAGAGCCAAACCCAATCGGCTAGACCCAAACCCACACCGCTAGGCCCAAACCCACTCGGCTAGACCCAAACCCACTCGGCTAGACCCAAACCCACTCGGCTATACCCAAAACCACTTGCTAGACCCAAACCCACTCGGATAGACCCAAACCCACTCGGCTAGACTCAAACCCACTCGGCTAGAAACAAACCCACTCGGCTAGACCCAAACCCACTCCGCTAGACCCAAACCCACTCGGCTCGACCCAAACCCACTCGGCTAGACCCAACCACATTCGGCTAGACGCAACCCACTCAGCTAGACCCAACCCCACTCGGATACACCCAAACCCACTCGGCTAGACACAAACCCACTCGGCTAGACCCCAACCCACTCGGGCAGACCCACATCCACTCGGCTAGACCCAAACCCACTCGGCTAGACCCAAACCCACTAGGCTAGACCCAAACCCACTCGGCTACACCCAAACCCACTCGGCTAGACCCAAACCCACTCAGCTGGACCCAAACCCACTCGGCTAGACCCAAACCCACTCGGCACGACCCAAACCCACTCGGCTAGACCCAAACCCACTCGGCTAGACCCAAACCCACTCGGCTAGACCCAAACCCACTCGGCTAGACCCAAACCCACTCCACTAAACCCAAACCCACTCGGCTAGACCCAAACCCACTCGGCTAGACCCAAACCCACTCGGCTAGAGCCAAACCCAATCGGCTAGACCCAAACCCACACCGCTAGACCCAAACCCACTCGGCTAGACCCAAACCCACTCGGCTAGACCCAAACCCACTCGGCTATACCCAAACCCACTTGCTAGACCCAAACCCACGCGGCTAGACCTAAACCCACTCGGCAAGACCCAAACCCACTCGGCTAGAACCAAACCCACTCGGCTAGACCCAAACCCACTCCGCTAGACCCAAACCCACTCGGCTAGACCCAAAACCACTCGGCTAGACCCAAACACACTCGGCTAGACCCAAACCCAGTCAGCTAGACCCAAACCCACTCGGCTACACCCAAACCCACTCGGCTAGACACAAACCCACTCGGCTAGACCCCAACCCACTCGGGTAGACCCATACCCACTCGGCTAGCCCCAAACCCACTCGGCTAGACCCAAACCCACTCGGCTAGACCCAAACCCACTCGGCTACACCCAAACCCACTCGGCTATACCCAAACCCACTTGCTAGACCCAAACCCACTCGGCTAGGCCTAAACCCACTCGGCTAGACCCAAACCCACTCGGCTAGAACCAAACCCACTCGGCTAGACACAAACCCACTCCGCTAGACCCAAACCCACTCGGCTAGACCCAAAACCACTCGGCTAGACCCAAACACACTCGGCTAGACCCAAACCCACTCAGCTAGACCCAAACCCACTCGGCTACACCCAAACCCACTCGGCTAGACACAAACCCACTCGGCTAGACCCCAACCCACTCGGGTAGACCCATACCCACTCGGCTAGACCCAAACCCAATCGGCTAGACCCAAACCCACTCGGCTAGACCCAAACCCACTCGGCTAGACCCAAACCACTCGGCTAGACCCAAACACACTCGGCTAGACCCAAACCCACTCAGCTAGACCCAAACCCACTCGGCTACACCCAAACCCACTCGGCTAGACACAAACCCACTCGGCTAGACCCAAACCCACTCGGCTAGACCCAAACCCACTCGGCTAGACCCAAAGCCACTCGGCTAGATCCAAACCCACTACACTAAACCCAAACCCACTCGGCTAGACCCAAACCCACTCGGCTAGACCAAAACCCACTCGGCTAGAGCCAAACCCAATCGGCTAGACCCAAACCCACACCGCTGGACCCAAACCCACTCGGCTGGACCCAAACCCACTCGGCTAGACCCAAGCCCACTCGGCTATACCCAAAACCACTGGCTAGACCCAAACCCACTCGGCTAGACCCAAACCCACTCGGCTAGACCCAAACCCACTCGGCCAGACTCAAACCCACTCGGCAAGACCCAAACCCACTCGGCTAGACCCAAACCCACTCGGCTAGACCCAAACCCACTCGGCTGGACCCAAACCCACTCGGCTAGACCCAAACCCACTCGGCTAGACCCAAACCCACTCGGCTAGACCCAAACCCACTCGGCACGACCCAAACCCACTCGGCTAGACCCAAACCCACTCGGCTAGACCCAAACCCACTACACTAAACCCAAACCCACTCGGCTAGACCTAAACCCACTCGGCTAGACCCAAACCCACTCGGCTAGAGCCAAACCCAATCGGCTAGACCCAAACCCACACCGCTAGGCCCAAACCCACTCGGCTAGACCCAAACCCACTCGGCTAGACCCAAACCCACTCGGCTATACCCAAAACCACTTGCTAGACCCAAACCCACTCGGATAGACCCAAACCCACTCGGCTAGACTCAAACCCACTCGGCTAGAAACAAACCCACTCGGCTAGACCCAAACCCACTCCGCTAGACCCAAACCCACTCGGCTCGACCCAAACCCACTCGGCTAGACCCAACCACATTCGGCTAGACGCAACCCACTCAGCTAGACCCAACCCCACTCGGATACACCCAAACCCACTCGGCTAGACACAAACCCACTCGGCTAGACCCCAACCCACTCGGGCAGACCCACATCCACTCGGCTAGACCCAAACCCACTCGGCTAGACCCAAACCCACTAGGCTAGACCCAAACCCACTCGGCTACACCCAAACCCACTCGGCTAGACCCAAACCCACTCAGCTGGACCCAAACCCACTCGGCTAGACCCAAACCCACTCGGCACGACCCAAACCCACTCGGCTAGACCCAAACCCACTCGGCTAGACCCAAACCCACTCGGCTAGACCCAAACCCACTCCACTAAACCCAAACCCACTCGGCTAGACCCAAACCCACTCGGCTAGACCCAAACCCACTCGGCTAGAGCCAAACCCAATCGGCTAGACCCAAACCCACACCGCTAGACCCAAACCCACTCGGCTAGACCCAAACCCACTCGGCTAGACCCAAACCCACTCGGCTATACCCAAACCCACTTGCTAGACCCAAACCCACGCGGCTAGACCTAAACCCACTCGGCAAGACCCAAACCCACTCGGCTAGAACCAAACCCACTCGGCTAGACCCAAACCCACTCCGCTAGACCCAAACCCACTCGGCTAGACCCAAAACCACTCGGCTAGACCCAAACACACTCGGCTAGACCCAAACCCAGTCAGCTAGACCCAAACCCACTCGGCTACACCCAAACCCACTCGGCTAGACACAAACCCACTCGGCTAGACCCCAACCCACTCGGGTAGACCCATACCCACTCGGCTAGACCCAAACCCAATCGGCTAGACCCAAACCCACTCGGCTAGACCCAAACCCACTCGGCTAGACCCAAACCACTCGGCTAGACCCAAACACACTCGGCTAGACCCAAACCCACTCAGCTAGACCCAAACCCACTCGGCTACACCCAAACCCACTCGGCTAGACCCAAACCCACTCGGCTAGACCCAAACCCACTCAGCTAGACCCATACCCACTCGGCTAGACCCAAACCCACTCGGCTAGACCCAAACCCACTCGGCTAGACCCAAACCCACTCGGCTAGACCCAAACCCACTCGGCTACACCCAAACCCACTCGGCTATACCCAAACCCACTTGCTAGACCCAAACCCACTCGGCTAGGCCTAAACCCACTCGGCTAGACCCAAACCCACTCGGCTAGAACCAAACCCACTCGGCTAGACACAAACCCACTCCGCTAGACCCAAACCCACTCGGCTAGACCCAAAACCACTCGGCTAGACCCAAACACACTCGGCTAGACCCAAACCCACTCAGCTAGACCCAAACCCACTCGGCTACACCCAAACCCACTCGGCTAGACACAAACCCACTCGGCTAGACCCCAACCCACTCGGGTAGACCCATACCCACTCGGCTAGACCCAAACCCAATCGGCTAGACCCAAACCCACTCGGCTAGACCCAAACCCACTCGGCTAGACCCAAACCACTCGGCTAGACCCAAACACACTCGGCTAGACCCAAACCCACTCAGCTAGACCCAAACCCACTCGGCTACACCCAAACCCACTCGGCTAGACACAAACCCACTCGGCTAGACCCCAACCCACTCGGGTAGACCCATACCCACTCGGCTAGACCCAAACCCACTCGGCTAGACCCAAACCCACTCGGCTAGACCCAAACCCACTCGGCTAGACCCAAACCCACTCGGCTACACCCAAACCCACTCGGCTAGACCCAAACCCACTCGGCTAGACACAAACCCAATCTGCTACACCCAAACCCACTCGGCTAGACCCAAACCCACTCGGCTAGACCCCAACCCACTCAGCTAGACCCAAAGCCCCTCGGCTAGACCCAACCCCACTCGGCTAGACCCAAACCCACTCGGCTACACCCAAACCCACTCGGCCAGACACAAACCCACTCGGCTGGACCCAAACCCACTCGGCTAGACCCAAACCCGCTCGGCTAGACCCAAACCCACTTGGCTAGAACCAAAGCCAGTCGGCTAGACCCAAACCCAGTTGGCTAGATCCAAACCCACTCGGATAGACCCAAACCCCTTCGGCGAGACCGAAACACACACGGCTAGACCCAAACCCACTCGGCTAGACCCAAACCCACTCGGCTACACCCAAACCCACTCGGCTACACCCAGAACCACTCCGCTAGACACAAACCCACTCGGCTACACCCAAACCCACTCGGCTAGACCCAAACCCACTCAGCTAGACCCAAACCCACTCGGCTAGACCCAAACCCACTCGGCTGGACCCAAACCCACTTGGCTAGAACCAAACCCACTCGGCTAGACCCAAACCCACTCGGCTGGTCCCAAACCCACTCGGCTAGACCCAAACGGACTCGGCTAGACCCAAACCCACTCGGCTAGGACCAAACCCACTCGGCTAGACCCAAACCCACTCGGCTAGACCCAAACCCACTCAGCTAGACCCAAACCCACTCGGCTAGACCCAAACCCACTCGGCTAGACCCAAACCCACTCCGCTAGACCCAAACCCTATCCGCTAGACCCAAGCCCACTCCGCTAGACCCAAACCCACTCAGCTAGGCGCAAACCCACTCGGCTAGACCCAAACCCACTCGGCTAGACCAAAACCCATTCGGCTAGACCCAAACCCACTCGGCTAGACCCAAACCCACTCGGCAAGACCCAAACCCACTCGGCTAGACCCAAACGCACTCGGCTAGACGATTACCCACTCGGCTAGACCCAAACCCAGTTGGCTACACCCAAAGCCACTCGGCTAGACCCAAACCCCCTCAGCTAGACCCAAACCCACTCGGCTAGACCCAAACACTCTCGGCACGACCCAAACCCACTCGGCTAGACTCAAACCCACTCGGCTAGACGATTACCCACTCGGCTAGACCCAAACCCACTTGGCTAGACCCAAACCCACTCTGCTCGATCCAAACCCATTCGGCTAGACCCAAACCCACTCGGCTACACCCAAACCCACACCGCTAGACCCAAACCCACTCGGCTAGACCCAAACCCACTCGGCTGGACCCAAACCCACTCGGCTAGACCCAAACCCACTCGGCTAGACCCAAACCCACTCGGCTACACCCAAACCCACTCGGCTAGACACAAACCCACTTGGCTATACACAAACCCACTCTGCTACACCCAAACCCACTCGGCTAGACCCAAACCCACTCGGCTAGACCCCAAACCACTCAGCTAGACCCAAAGCCACTCGGCTAGACCCAACCCCACTCGGCTAGACCCAAACCCACTCGGCTACACCCAAACCCACTCGGCTAGACCCAAACCCACTCGGCTAGACCCAAACCCACTTGGCTAGAACCAAACCCACTCGGCTGGACCCAAACCCAGTTGGCTAGATCCAAACCCACTCGGATAGACCCAAACCCCCTCGGCTAGACCGAAACACACACGGCTAGACCCAAACCCACTTGGCTAGACCCAAACCCACTCGGCTACACCCAAACCCACTCGGCTACACCCAAAACCACTGCGCTAGACACAAACCCACTCGGCTACCCCCAACCCACTCGGCTAGACCCAAACCCACTCAGCTAGACCCAAACCCACTCGGCTGGACCCAAACCCACTCGGCTGGACCCAAACCCACTTGGCTAGAACCAAACCCACTCGGCTAGACCCAAACCCACTCGGCTGGTCCCAAAACCCACTCGGCTAGACCCAAACGGACTCGGCTAGACCGAAACCCACTCGGCTAGAACCAAACACACTCGGCTAGACCCAAACCCACTCGGCTAGACCCAAACCCACTCGGCTTGACCCAAACCCACTCGGCTAGACCCAAACCCACTCGGCTAGACCCAAACCCACTCCGCTAGACCCAAACCCACTCCGCTAGACACAAGCCCACTCCGCTAGACCCAAACCCACTCAGCTAGGCGCAAACCCACTCGGCTAGACCCAAACCCACTCGGCTAGACCAAAACCCATTCGGCTAGACCCAAACCCACTCGGCTAGACCCAAACCCACTCGGCAAGACCCAAACCCACTCGGCTAGACCCAAACCCACTCGGCTAGACGATAACCCACTCGGCTAGACCCAAACCCACTTGGCTAGACCCAAACCCACTCTGCTCGATCCAAACCCATTCGGCTAGACCCAAACCCACTCGGCTACACCCAAACCCACACCGCTAGACCCAAACCCACTCGGCTAGACCCAAACCCACTCAGCTGGACCCAAACCCACTCGGCTAGACCCAAACTCACTCGGCTGGACCCAAACCCACTCGGCTAGACCCAAACCCACTCGGCTAGACCCAAACCCACTCAGCTAGACCCAAACCCACTCGGCTACACCCAAACCCACTCGGCTAGAACCAAACCCACTCGGCTAGACCCCAACCCACTCGGGTAGACCCCAACCCACTCGGCTAGACCCAAACCCACTCGGCTAGACCCAAAGCCACTCGGCTAGACCCAAACCCACTCGGCTAGACCCAAACCCACTCGGCTACACCCAAACCCACTCGGCTAGACCCAAACCCACTCGGCTAGACCCAAACCCACTCGGCTGGACCCAAACCCACTCGGCTAGACCCAAACCCACTCGGCTAGAACCAAACCCACTCGGCTAGACCCAAACCCACTCGGCTAGTCCCAAACCCACTCGGCTAGACCCAAACCCACTCGGCTAGACCCAAACCCACTCGGCTAGACCCTAACCCACTCGGCTTGACCCAAACCCACTCGGCTAGACCCAAACCCACTCGGCTAGACCCAAACCCACTCCGATAGACGCAAACCCACTCGGCTGGACCCAAACCCACTCGGCTAGACCCAAACCCACTCCGCTAGACCCAAACCCACTCGGCTAGACCCAAACCCACTCGGCTAGACCCAAACACAATCGGCTAGACGCAAACCCACTCAGCTAGACCCAAACCCACTCGGCTACACCCAAACCCACTCGGCTAGACACAAACCCACTCGGCTAGACCCCAACCCACTCGGGTAGACCCAAACCCACTCGGCTAGACCCAAACCCACTCGGCTAGACCCAACCCCACTCGGCTAGACCCAAACCCACTCGGCTACACCCAAACCCACTCGGCTAGACCAAAACCCACTCGGCTAGACCCAAACCCACTCGGCTAGACCCAAACCCACTCGGCTAGACCCAAACCCACTCGGCTAGACCCAAACCCACTCCGCTAGACCCAAACCCACTCCGCTAGACCCAAGCCCACTCCACTAGACCCAAACCCACTCAGCTAGGCGCAAACCCACTCGGCTAGACCCAAACCCACTCGGCTAGACCAAAACCCATTCGGCTAGACCCAAACCCACTCGGCTAGACCCAAACCCACTCGGCAAGACCCAAACCCACTCGGCTAGACCCAAACCCACTCGGCTAGACGATTACGCACTCGGCTAGACCCAAACCTACTTGGCTACACCCAAACCCACTCGGCTAGACCCAAAGCCACTCAGCTAGACCGAAACCCACTCGGCTAGACCCAAACCCTCTCGGCACGACCCAAACCCACACGGCTAGACTCAAACCCACTCGGCTAGACGATTACCCACTCGGCTAGACCCAAATCCACTTGGCTAGACCCAAACCCACTCTGCTCGATCCAAACCCATTCGGCTAGACCCAAACCCACTCGGCTACACCCAAACCCACACCGCTAGACCCAAACCCACTCGGCTAGACCCAAACCCACTCAGCTGGACCCAAACCCACTCGGCTAGACCCAAACCCACTCGGCTGGACCCAAACCCACTCGGCTAGACCCAAACCCACTCGGCTAGACCCAAACCCACTCAGCTAGACCCAAACCCACTCGGCTACACCCAAACCCACTCGGCTAGAACCAAACCCACTCGGCTGGACCCAAACCCACTCGGCTAGACCCAAACCCACTCGGCTAGTCCCAAACCCACTCGGCTAGACACAAACCCACTCGGCTAGACCCAAACCCACTCGGCTAGACCCTAACCCACTCGGCTTGACCCAAACCCACTCGGCTAGACCCAAACCCACTCGGCTAGACCCAAACCCACTCCGATAGACGCAAACCCACTCGGCTGGACCCAAACCCACTCGGCTAGACCCAAACCCACTCCGCTAGACCCAAACCCACTCGGCTAGACCCAAACCCACTCGGCTAGACCCAAACACACTCGGCTAGACGCAAACCCACTCAGCTAGACCCAAACCCACTCGGCTACACCCAAACCCACTCGGCTAGACACAAACCCACTCGGCTAGACCCCAACCCACTCGGGTAGACCCAAACCCACTCGGCTAGACCCAAACCCACTCGGCTAGACCCAACCCCACTCGGCTAGACCCAAACCCACTCGGCTACACCCAAACCCACTCGGCTAGACCAAAACCCACTCGGCTAGACCCAAACCCACTCGGCTAGACCCAAACCCATTCGGCTAGACCCAAACACACTCGGCTAGACCCAAACCCACTCAGCTAGACCCAAACCCACTCGGCTACACCCAAACCCACTCGGCTAGACACAAACCCACTCGGCTAGACCCCAACCCACTCGGGTAGACCCAAACCCACTCGGCTAGACCCAAACCCACTCAGCTAGACCCAAACCCACTCGGCTAGACCCAAACCCACTCGGCTAGACCTAAACCCACTCGGCTAGACACAAACCCACTCGGCTACACCCAAACCCACTCGGCTACACCCAAAACCACTCCGCTAGACACAAACCCACTCGGCTACACCCAAACCCACTTGGCCAGACCCAAACCCACTCAGCTAGACGCAAACCCACTCGGCTAGACCCAAACCCACTCGGCTAGACCCAAAACCACTTGGCTAGAACCAAACCCACTCGGCTAGACCCAAACCCACTCGGCTAGTCCCAAACCAACTCGGCTAGACCCAAACGGACTCGGCTAGACCCAAACCCACTCGGCTAGAACCAAACCCACTCGGCTAGACCCAAACCCACTCGGCTAGACCCAAACCCACTCGGCTAGACCCAAACCCACTCGGCTAGACCCAAACCCACTCCGCTAGACCCAAACCCACTCCGCTAGACCCAAACCCACTCCGCTAGACCCAAGCCCACTCCGCTACACCCAAACCCACTCAGCTAGACGCAAACCCACACGGCTAGACCCAAACCCACTCGGCTAGACCAAAACCCATTCGGCTAGACCCAAACCCACTCGGCTAGACCCAAACCCACTCGGCAAGACCCAAACCCACTCGGCTAGACCCAAACCCACTCGGCTAGACGATTACCCACTCGGCTAGACCCAAACCCACTCGGCTAGACCCAAACCCACTCGGCTAGTCCCAAACCCACTCGGCTAGACCCAAACCCACTCGGCTAGACCCAAACCCACTCGGCTAGACCCTAACCCACTCGGCTTGACCCAAACCCACTCGGCTAGACCCAAACCCACTCGGCTAGACCCAAACCCACTCCGATAGACGAAAACCCACTCGGCTGGACCCAAACCCACTCGGCTAGACCCAAACCCACTCCGCTAGACCCAAACCCACTCGGCTAGACCCAAACCCACTCGGCTAGACCCAAACACACTCGGCTAGCCGCAAACCCACTCAGCTAGACCCAAACCCACTCGGCTACACCCAAACCCACTCGGCTAGACACAAACCCACTCGGCTAGACCCCAACCCACTCGGGTAGACTCAAACCCACTCGGCTAGACCCAAACCCACTCGGCTAGACCCAACCCCACTCGGCTAGACCCAAACCCACTCGGCTACACCCAAACCCACTCGGCTAGACCAAAACCCACTCGGCTAGACCCAAACCCACTCGGCTAGACCCAAACCCACTCGGCTAGACCCAAACACACTCGGCTATACCCAAACCCACTCAGCTAGACCCAAACCCACTCGGCTACACCCAAACCCACTCGGCTAGACACAAACCCACTCGGCTAGACCCCAACCCACTCGGGTAGACCCAAACCCACTCGGCTAGACCCAAACCCACTCAGCTAGACCCAAACCCACTCGGCTAGACCCAAACCCACTCGGCTAGACCTAAACCCACTCGGCTACACCCAAACCCACTCGGCTAGACCGAAACCCACTCGGCTAGACACAAACCCACTCGGCTACACCCAAACCCACTCGGCTACACCCAAAACCACTCCGCTAGACACAAACCCACTCGGCTACACCCAAACCCACTTGGCCAGACCCAAACCCACTCAGCTAGACGCAAACCCACTCGGCTAGACCCAAACCCACTCGGCTAGACCCAAAACCACTTGGCTAGAACCAAACCCACTCGGCTAGACCCAAACCCACTCGGCTAGTCCCAAACCAACTCGGATAGACCCAAACGGACTCGGCTAGACCCAAACCCACTCGGCTAGAACCAAACCCACTCGGCTAGACCCAAACCCACTCGGCTAGACCCAAACCCACTCGGCTAGACCCAAACCCACTCGGCTAGACCCAAACCCACTCCGCTAGACCCAAACCCACTCCGCTAGACCCAAACCCACTCCGCTAGACCCAAGCCCACTCCGCTACACCCAAACCCACTCAGCTAGACGCAAACCCACTCGGCTAGACCCAAACCCACTCGGCTAGACCAAAACCCATTCGGCTAGACCCAAACCCACTCGGCTAGACCCAAACCCACTCGGCAAGACCCAAACCCACTCGGCTAGACCCAAACCCACTCGGCTAGACGATTACCCACTCGGCTAGACCCAAACCCACTCGGCTAGACCCAAACCCACTCTGCTCGATCCAAACCCATTCGGCTAGACCCAAACCCACTCGGCTACACCCAAACCCACACCGCTAGACCCAAACCCACTCGGCTAGACCCAAACCCACTCGGCTGGACCCAAACCCACCCGGCTAGACCCAAACCCACTCGGCTAGACACAAACCCACTCGTCTAGACCCAAACCCACTCGGCTAGACGCAAACCCACTCGGCTAGACCCAAACCCACTCGGCTACACCCAAACCCACTCGGCTAGACGATTACCCACTCGGCTAGACCCAAACCCAGTTGGCTACACCCAAACCCACTCGGCTAGACCCAAACCCACTCAGCTAGACCCAAACCCACTCGGCTAGACCCAAACACTCTCGGCACGACCCAAACCCACTCGGCTAGACTCAAACCCACTCGGCTAGACGATTACCCACTCGGCTAGACCCAAACCCACTTGGCTGGACCCAAACCCACTCTGCTCGATCCAAACCCATTCGGCTAGACCCAAACCCACTCGGCTACACCCAAACCCACACCGCTAGACCCAAACCCACTCGGCTAGACCCAAACCCACTCGGCTGGACCCAAACCCACTCGGCTAGACCCAAACCCACTCGGCTAGACCCAAACCCACTCGGCTACACCCAAACCCACTCGGCTAGACCCAAACCCACTTGGCTATACACAAACCCACTCTGCTACACCCAAACCCACTCGGCTAGACCCAAACCCACTCGGCTAGACCCTAAACCACTCAGCTAGACCCAAAGCCACTCGGCTAGACCCAACCCCACTCGGCTAGACCCAAACCCACTCGGCTACACCCAAACCCACTCGGCTAGACCCAAACCCACTCGGCTAGACCCAAACCCACTTGGCTAGAACCAAACCCACTCGGCTGGACCCAAACCCAGTTGGCTAGATCCAAACCCACTCGGATAGACCCAAACCCCCTCGGCTAGACCGAAACACACACGGCTAGACCCAAACCCACTCGGCTAGACCCAAACCCACTCGGCTACATTTGCTATATTGCTATATTTAAGAGGGAGTTAGATGTGGCCCTTGTGGCTAAGGGGATCAGAGGGTATGGAGAGAAGGCAGGTACGGGATACTGAGTTGGATGATCAGCCATGATCATATTGAATGGCGGTGCAGGCTCGAAGGGCCGAATGGCCTACTCCTGCACCTAATTTCTATGTTTCTATGTTTCTATGTTTCTACACCCAAACCCACTCGGCTACACCCAAAACCACTGCGCTAGACACAAACCCACTCGGCTACACCCAAACCCACTCGGCTAGACCCAAACCCACTCAGCTAGACCCAAACCCACTCGGCTGGACCCAAACCCACTCGGCTGGACCCAAACCCACTTGGCTAGAACCAAACCCACTCGGCTAGACCCAAACCCACTCGGCTGGTCCCAAACCCACTCGGCTAGACCCAAACGGACTCGGCTAGACCCAAACCCACTCGGCTAGAACCAAACACACTCGGCTAGACACAAACCCACTCGGCTAGACCCAAACCCACTCGGCTAGACCCAAACCCACTCGGCTAGACCCAAACCCACTCGGCTAGACCCAAACCCACTCCGCTAGACCCAAACCCACTCCGCTAGACCCAAGCCCACTCCGCTAGACCCAACCCCACTCGGCTAGACCCAAACCCACTCGGCTACACCCAAACCCACTCGGCTAGACCAAAACCCACTCGGCTAGACCCAAACCCACTCGGCTAGACCCAAACCCACTCGGCTAGACCCAAACCCACTCGGCTAGACCCAAACCCACTCCGCTAGACCCAAACCCACTCCGCTAGACCCAAGCCCACTCCACTAGACCCAAACCCACTCAGCTAGGCGCAAACCCACTCGGCTAGACCCAAACCCACTCGGCTAGACCAAAACCCATTCGGCTAGACCCAAACCCACTCGGCTAGACCCAAACCCACTCGGCAAGACCCAAACCCACTCGGCTAGACCCAAACCCACTCGGCTAGACGATTACGCACTCGGCTAGACCCAAACCTACTTGGCTACACCCAAACCCACTCGGCTAGACCCAAAGCCACTCAGCTAGACCGAAACCCACTCGGCTAGACCCAAACCCTCTCGGCACGACCCAAACCCACACGGCTAGACTCAAACCCACTCGGCTAGACGATTACCCACTCGGCTAGACCCAAACCCACTTGGCTAGACCCAAACCCACTCTGCTCGATCCAAACCCATTCGGCTAGACCCAAACCCACTCGGCTACACCCAAACCCACACCGCTAGACCCAAACCCACTCGGCTAGACCCAAACCCACTCAGCTGGACCCAAACCCACTCGGCTAGACCCAAACCCACTCGGCTGGACCCAAACCCACTCGGCTAGACCCAAACCCACTCGGCTAGACCCAAACCCACTCAGCTAGACCCAAACCCACTCGGCTACACCCAAACCCACTCGGCTAGAACCAAACCCACTCGGCTGGACCCAAACCCACTCGGCTAGACCCAAACCCACTCGGCTAGTCCCAAACCCACTCGGCTAGACACAAACCCACTCGGCTAGACCCAAACCCACTCGGCTAGACCCTAACCCACTCGGCTTGACCCAAACCCACTCGGCTAGACCCAAACCCACTCGGCTAGACCCAAACCCACTCCGATAGACGCAAACCCACTCGGCTGGACCCAAACCCACTCGGCTAGACCCAAACCCACTCCGCTAGACCCAAACCCACTCGGCTAGACCCAAACCCACTCGGCTAGACCCAAACACACTCGGCTAGACGCAAACCCACTCAGCTAGACCCAAACCCACTCGGCTACACCCAAACCCACTCGGCTAGACACAAACCCACTCGGCTAGACCCCAACCCACTCGGGTAGACCCAAACCCACTCGGCTAGACCCAAACCCACTCGGCTAGACCCAACCCCACTCGGCTAGACCCAAACCCACTCGGCTACACCCAAACCCACTCGGCTAGACCAAAACCCACTCGGCTAGACCCAAACCCACTCGGCTAGACCCAAACCCATTCGGCTAGACCCAAACACACTCGGCTAGACCCAAACCCACTCAGCTAGACCCAAACCCACTCGGCTACACCCAAACCCACTCGGCTAGACACAAACCCACTCGGCTAGACCCCAACCCACTCGGGTAGACCCAAACCCACTCGGCTAGACCCAAACCCACTCAGCTAGACCCAAACCCACTCGGCTAGACCCAAACCCACTCGGCTAGACCTAAACCCACTCGGCTAGACACAAACCCACTCGGCTACACCCAAACCCACTCGGCTACACCCAAAACCACTCCGCTAGACACAAACCCACTCGGCTACACCCAAACCCACTTGGCCAGACCCAAACCCACTCAGCTAGACGCAAACCCACTCGGCTAGACCCAAACCCACTCGGCTAGACCCAAAACCACTTGGCTAGAACCAAACCCACTGGGCTAGACCCAAACCCACTCGGCTAGTCCCAAACCAACTCGGCTAGACCCAAACGGACTCGGCTAGACCCAAACCCACTCGGCTAGAACCAAACCCACTCGGCTAGACCCAAACCCACTCGGCTAGACCCAAACCCACTCGGCTAGACCCAAACCCACTCCGCTAGACCCAAACCCACTCCGCTAGACCCAAACCCACTCCGCTAGACCCAAGCCCACTCCGCTACACCCAAACCCACTCAGCTAGACGCAAACCCACACGGCTAGACCCAAACCCACTCGGCTAGACCAAAACCCATTCGGCTAGACCCAAACCCACTCGGCTAGACCCAAACCCACTCGGCAAGACCCAAACCCACTCGGCTAGACCCAAACCCACTCGGCTAGACGATTACCCACTCGGCTAGACCCAAACCCACTCGGCTAGACCCAAACCCACTCGGCTAGTCCCAAACCCACTCGGCTAGACCCAAACCCACTCGGCTAGACCCAAACCCACTCGGCTAGACCCTAACCCACTCGGCTTGACCCAAACCCACTCGGCTAGACCCAAACCCACTCGGCTAGACCCAAACCCACTCCGATAGACGAAAACCCACTCGGCTGGACCCAAACCCACTCGGCTAGACCCAAACCCACTCCGCTAGACCCAAACCCACTCGGCTAGACCCAAACCCACTCGGCTAGACCCAAACACACTCGGCTAGCCGCAAACCCACTCAGCTAGACCCAAACCCACTCGGCTACACCCAAACCCACTCGGCTAGACACAAACCCACTCGGCTAGACCCCAACCCACTCGGGTAGACTCAAACCCACTCGGCTAGACCCAAACCCACTCGGCTAGACCCAACCCCACTCGGCTAGACCCAAACCCACTCGGCTACACCCAAACCCACTCGGCTAGACCAAAACCCACTCGGCTAGACCCAAACCCACTCGGCTAGACCCAAACCCACTCGGCTAGACCCAAACACACTCGGCTATACCCAAACCCACTCAGCTAGACCCAAACCCACTCGGCTACACCCAAACCCACTCGGCTAGACACAAACCCACTCGGCTAGACCCCAACCCACTCGGGTAGACCCAAACCCACTCGGCTAGACCCAAACCCACTCAGCTAGACCCAAACCCACTCGGCTAGACCCAAACCCACTCGGCTAGACCTAAACCCACTCGGCTACACCCAAACCCACTCGGCTAGACCGAAACCCACTCGGCTAGACACAAACCCACTCGGCTACACCCAAACCCACTCGGCTACACCCAAAACCACTCCGCTAGACACAAACCCACTCGGCTACACCCAAACCCACTTGGCCAGACCCAAACCCACTCAGCTAGACGCAAACCCACTCGGCTAGACCCAAACCCACTCGGCTAGACCCAAAACCACTTGGCTAGAACCAAACCCACTCGGCTAGACCCAAACCCACTCGGCTAGTCCCAAACCAACTCGGATAGACCCAAACGGACTCGGCTAGACCCAAACCCACTCGGCTAGAACCAAACCCACTCGGCTAGACCCAAACCCACTCGGCTAGACCCAAACCCACTCGGCTAGACCCAAACCCACTCGGCTAGACCCAAACCCACTCCGCTAGACCCAAACCCACTCCGCTAGACCCAAACCCACTCCGCTAGACCCAAGCCCACTCCGCTACACCCAAACCCACTCAGCTAGACGCAAACCCACTCGGCTAGACCCAAACCCACTCGGCTAGACCAAAACCCATTCGGCTAGACCCAAACCCACTCGGCTAGACCCAAACCCACTCGGCAAGACCCAAACCCACTCGGCTAGACCCAAACCCACTCGGCTAGACGATTACCCACTCGGCTAGACCCAAACCCACTCGGCTAGACCCAAACCCACTCTGCTCGATCCAAACCCATTCGGCTAGACCCAAACCCACTCGGCTACACCCAAACCCACACCGCTAGACCCAAACCCACTCGGCTAGACCCAAACCCACTCGGCTGGACCCAAACCCACCCGGCTAGACCCAAACCCACTCGGCTAGACACAAACCCACTCGTCTAGACCCAAACCCACTCGGCTAGACGCAAACCCACTCGGCTAGACCCAAACCCACTCGGCTACACCCAAACCCACTCGGCTGGACGATTACCCACTCGGCTAGACCCAAACCCAGTTGGCTACCCCCAAACCCACTCGGCTAGACCCAAACCCACTCAGCTAGACCCAAACCCACTCGGCTAGACCCAAACACTCTCGGCACGACCCAAACCCACTCGGCTAGACTCAAACCCACTCGGCTAGACGATTACCCACTCGGCTAGACCCAAACCCACTTGGCTGGACCCAAACCCACTCTGCTCGATCCAAACCCATTCGGCTAGACCCAAACCCACTCGGCTACACCCAAACCCACACCGCTAGACCCAAACCCACTCGGCTAGACCCAAACCCACTCGGCTGGACCCAAACCCACTCGGCTAGACCCAAACCCACTCGGCTAGACCCAAACCCACTCGGCTACACCCAAACCCACTCGGCTAGACCCAAACCCACTTGGCTATACACAAACCCACTCTGCTACACCCAAACCCACTCGGCTAGACCCAAACCCACTCGGCTAGACCCTAAACCACTCAGCTAGACCCAAAGCCACTCGGCTAGACCCAACCCCACTCGGCTAGACCCAAACCCACTCGGCTACACCCAAACCCACTCGGCTAGACCCAAACCCACTCGGCTAGACCCAAACCCACTTGGCTAGAACCAAACCCACTCGGCTGGACCCAAACCCAGTTGGCTAGATCCAAACCCACTCGGATAGACCCAAACCCCCTCGGCTAGACCGAAACACACACGGCTAGACCCAAACCCACTCGGCTAGACCCAAACCCACTCGGCTACATTTGCTATATTGCTATATTTAAGAGGGAGTTAGATGTGGCCCTTGTGGCTAAGGGGATCAGAGGGTATGGAGAGAAGGCAGGTACGGGATACTGAGTTGGATGATCAGCCATGATCATATTGAATGGCGGTGCAGGCTCGAAGGGCCGAATGGCCTACTCCTGCACCTAATTTCTATGTTTCTATGTTTCTATGTTTCTACACCCAAACCCACTCGGCTACACCCAAAACCACTGCGCTAGACACAAACCCACTCGGCTACACCCAAACCCACTCGGCTAGACCCAAACCCACTCAGCTAGACCCAAACCCACTCGGCTGGACCCAAACCCACTCGGCTGGACCCAAACCCACTTGGCTAGAACCAAACCCACTCGGCTAGACCCAAACCCACTCGGCTGGTCCCAAACCCACTCGGCTAGACCCAAACGGACTCGGCTAGACCCAAACCCACTCGGCTAGAACCAAACACACTCGGCTAGACACAAACCCACTCGGCTAGACCCAAACCCACTCGGCTAGACCCAAACCCACTCGGCTAGACCCAAACCCACTCGGCTAGACCCAAACCCACTCCGCTAGACCCAAACCCACTCCGCTAGACCCAAGCCCACTCCGCTAGACCCAAACCCACTCAGCTAGGCGCAAACCCACTCGGCTAGACCCAAACCCACTCGGCTAGACCAAAACCCATTCGGCTAGACCCAAACCCACTCGGCTAGACCCAAACCCACTCGGCAAGACCCAAGCCCACTCGGCTAGACCCAAACCCACTCGGCTAGACGATTACGCACTCGGCTAGACCCAAACCTACTTGGCTACACCCAAACCCACTCGGCTAGACCCAAAGCCACTCAGCTAGACCGAAACCAACTCGGCTAGACCCAAACCCTCTCGGCACGACCCAAACCCACTCGGCTAGACTCAAACCCACTCGGCTAGACGATTACCCACTCGGCTAGACCCAAACCCACTTGGCTAGACCCAAACCCACTCTGCTCGATCCAAACCCATTCGGCTAGACCCAAACCCACTCGGCTACACCCAAACCCACACCGCTAGACCCAAACCCACTCGGCTAGACCCAAACCCACTCAGCTGGACCCAAACCCACTCGGCTAGACCCAAACCCACTCGGCTGGACCCAAACCCACTCGGCTAGACCCAAACCCACTCGGCTAGACCCAAACCCACTCAGCTAGACCCAAACCCACTCGGCTACACCCAAACCCACTCGGCTAGAACCAAACCCACTCGGCTAGACCCCAACCCACTCGGGTAGACCCCAACCCACTCGGCTAGACCCAAACCCACTCGGCTAGACCCAAACCCACTCGGCTAGAACCAAACACACTCGGCTAGACACAAACCCACTCGGCTAGACCCAAACCCACTCGGCTAGACCCAAACCCACTCGGCTAGACCCAAACCCACTCCGCTAGACCCAAACCCACTCCGCTAGACCCAAGCCCACTCCGCTAGACCCAAACCCACTCAGCTAGGCGCAAACCCACTCAGCTAGACCCAAACCCACTCGGCTACACCCAAACCCACTCGGCTAGAACCAAACCCACTCGGCTAGACCCCAACCCACTCGGGTAGACCCCAGCCCACTCGGCTAGACCCAAACCCACTCGGCTAGACCCAAAGCCACTCGGCTAGACCCAAACCCACTCGGCTAGACCCAAACCCACTCGGCTACACCCAAACCCACTCGGCTAGACCCAAACCCACTCGGCTAGACCCAAACCCACTCGGCTGGACCCAAACCCACTCGGCTAGACCCAAACCCACTCGGCTAGAACCAAACCCACTCGGCTAGACCCAAACCCACTCGGCTAGTCCCAAACCCACTCGGCTAGACCCAAACCCACTCGGCTAGACCCAAACCCACTCGGCTAGACCCTAACCCACTCGGCTTGACCCAAACCCACTCGGCTAGACCCAAACCCACTCGGCTAGACCCAAACCCACTCCGATAGACGCAAACCCACTCGGCTGGACCCAAACCCACTCGGCTAGACCCAAACCCACTCCGCTAGACCCAAACCCACTCGGCTAGACCCAAACTCACTCGGCTAGACCCAAACACAATCGGCTAGACGCAAACCCACTCAGCTAGACCCAAACCCACTCGGCTACACCCAAACCCACTCGGCTAGACACAAACCCACTCGGCTAGACCCCAACCCACTCGGGTAGACCCAAACCCACTCGGCTAGACCCAAACCCACTCGGCTAGACCCAACCCCACTCGGCTAGACCCAAACCCACTCGGCTACACCCAAACCCACTCGGCTAGACCAAAACCCACTCGGCTAGACCCAAACCCACTCGGCTAGACCCAAACCCACTCGGCTAGACCCAAACCCACTCGGCTAGACCCAAACCCACTCCGCTAGACCCAAACCCACTCCGCTAGACCCAAGCCCACTCCACTAGACCCAAACCCACTCAGCTAGGCGCAAACCCACTCGGCTAGACCCAAACCCACTCGGCTAGACCAAAACCCATTCGGCTAGACCCAAACCCACTCGGCTAGACCCAAACCCACTCGGCAAGACCCAAACCCACTCGGCTAGACCCAAACCCACTCGGCTAGACGATTACGCACTCGGCTAGACCCAAACCTACTTGGCTACACCCAAACCCACTCGGCTAGACCCAAAGCCACTCAGCTAGACCGAAACCCACTCGGCTAGACCCAAACCCTCTCGGCACGACCCAAACCCACACGGCTAGACTCAAACCCACTCGGCTAGACGATTACCCACTCGGCTAGACCCAAACCCACTTGGCTAGACCCAAACCCACTCTGCTCGATCCAAACCCATTCGGCTAGACCCAAACCCACTCGGCTACACCCAAACCCACACCGCTAGACCCAAACCCACTCGGCTAGACCCAAACCCACTCAGCTGGACCCAAACCCACTCGGCTAGACCCAAACCCACTCGGCTGGACCCAAACCCACTCGGCTAGACCCAAACCCACTCGGCTAGACCCAAACCCACTCAGCTAGACCCAAACCCACTCGGCTACACCCAAACCCACTCGGCTAGAACCAAACCCACTCGGCTGGACCCAAACCCACTCGGCTAGACCCAAACCCACTCGGCTAGTCCCAAACCCACTCGGCTAGACACAAACCCACTCGGCTAGACCCAAACCCACTCGGCTAGACCCTAACCCACTCGGCTTGACCCAAACCCACTCGGCTAGACCCAAACCCACTCGGCTAGACCCAAACCCACTCCGATAGACGCAAACCCACTCGGCTGGACCCAAACCCACTCGGCTAGACCCAAACCCACTCCGCTAGACCCAAACCCACTCGGCTAGACCCAAACCCACTCGGCTAGACCCAAACACACTCGGCTAGACGCAAACCCACTCAGCTAGACCCAAACCCACTCGGCTACACCCAAACCCACTCGGCTAGACACAAACCCACTCGGCTAGACCCCAACCCACTCGGGTAGACCCAAACCCACTCGGCTAGACCCAAACCCACTCGGCTAGACCCAACCCCACTCGGCTAGACCCAAACCCACTCGGCTACACCCAAACCCACTCGGCTAGACCAAAACCCACTCGGCTAGACCCAAACCCACTCGGCTAGACCCAAACCCATTCGGCTAGACCCAAACACACTCGGCTAGACCCAATCCCACTCAGCTAGACCCAAACCCACTCGGCTACACCCAAACCCACTCGGCTAGACACAAACCCACTCGGCTAGACCCCAACCCACTCGGGTAGACCCAAACCCACTCGGCTAGACCCAAACCCACTCAGCTAGACCCAAACCCACTCGGCTAGACCCAAACCCACTCGGCTAGACCTAAACCCACTCGGCTAGACACAAACCCACTCGGCTACACCCAAACCCACTCGGCTACACCCAAAACCACTCCGCTAGACACAAACCCACTCGGCTACACCCAAACCCACTTGGCCAGACCCAAACCCACTCAGCTAGACGCAAACCCACTCGGCTAGACCCAAACCCACTCGGCTAGACCCAAAACCACTTGGCTAGAACCAAACCCACTCGGCTAGACCCAAACCCACTCGGCTAGTCCCAAACCAACTCGGCTAGACCCAAACGGACTCGGCTAGACCCAAACCCACTCGGCTAGAACCAAACCCACTCGGCTAGACCCAAACCCACTCGGCTAGACCCAAACCCACTCGGCTAGACCCAAACCCACTCGGCTAGACCCAAACCCACTCCGCTAGACCCAAACCCACTCCGCTAGACCCAAACCCACTCCGCTAGACCCAAGCCCACTCCGCTACACCCAAACCCACTCAGCTAGACGCAAACCCACACGGCTAGACCCAAACCCACTCGGCTAGACCAAAACCCATTCGGCTAGACCCAAACCCACTCGGCTAGACCCAAACCCACTCGGCAAGACCCAAACCCACTCGGCTAGACCCAAACCCACTCGGCTAGACGATTACCCACTCGGCTAGACCCAAACCCACTCGGCTAGACCCAAACCCACTCGGCTAGTCCCAAACCCACTCGGCTAGACCCAAACCCACTCGGCTAGACCCAAACCCACTCGGCTAGACCCTAACCCACTCGGCTTGACCCAAACCCACTCGGCTAGACCCAAACCCACTCGGCTAGACCCAAACCCACTCCGATAGACGAAAACCCACTCGGCTGGACCCAAACCCACTCGGCTAGACCCAAACCCACTCGGCTAGACCCAAACCCACTCCGCTAGACCCAAACCCACTCGGCTAGACCCAAACCCACTCGGCTAGACCCAAACACACTCGGCTAGCCGCAAACCCACTCAGCTAGACCCAAACCCACTCGGCTACACCCAAACCCACTCGGCTAGACACAAACCCACTCGGCTAGACCCCAACCCACTCGGGTAGACTCAAACCCACTCGGCTAGACCCAAACCCACTCGGCTAGACCCAACCCCACTCGGCTAGACCCAAACCCACTCGGCTACACCCAAACCCACTCGGCTAGACCAAAACCCACTCGGCTAGACCCAAACCCACTCGGCTAGACCCAAACCCACTCGGCTAGACCCAAACACACTCGGCTATACCCAAACCCACTCAGCTAGACCCAAACCCACTCGGCTACACCCAAACCCACTCGGCTAGACACAAACCCACTCGGCTAGACCCCAACCCACTCGGGTAGACCCAAACCCACTCGGCTAGACCCAAACCCACTCAGCTAGACCCAAACCCACTCGGCTAGACCCAAACCCACTCGGCTAGACCTAAACCCACTCGGCTACACCCAAACCCACTCGGCTAGACCGAAACCCACTCGGCTAGACACAAACCCACTCGGCTACACCCAAACCCACTCGGCTACACCCAAAACCACTCCGCTAGACACAAACCCACTCGGCTACACCCAAACCCACTTGGCCAGACCCAAACCCACTCAGCTAGACGCAAACCCACTCGGCTAGACCCAAACCCACTCGGCTAGACCCAAAACCACTTGGCTAGAACCAAACCCACTCGGCTAGACCCAAACCCACTCGGCTAGTCCCAAACCAACTCGGATAGACCCAAACGGACTCGGCTAGACCCAAACCCACTCGGCTAGAACCAAACCCACTCGGCTAGACCCAAACCCACTCGGCTAGACCCAAACCCACTCGGCTAGACCCAAACCCACTCGGCTAGACCCAAACCCACTCCGCTAGACCCAAACCCACTCCGCTAGACCCAAACCCACTCCGCTAGACCCAAGCCCACTCCGCTACACCCAAACCCACTCAGCTAGACGCAAACCCACTCGGCTAGACCCAAACCCACTCGGCTAGACCAAAACCCATTCGGCTAGACCCAAACCCACTCGGCTAGACCCAAACCCACTCGGCAAGACCCAAACCCACTCGGCTAGACCCAAACCCACTCGGCTAGACGATTACCCACTCGGCTAGACCCAAACCCACTCGGCTAGACCCAAACCCACTCTGCTCGATCCAAACCCATTCGGCTAGACCCAAACCCACTCGGCTACACCCAAACCCACACCGCTAGACCCAAACCCACTCGGCTAGACCCAAACCCACTCGGCTGGACCCAAACCCACCCGGCTAGACCCAAACCCACTCGGCTAGACACAAACCCACTCGTCTAGACCCAAACCCACTCGGCTAGACGCAAACCCACTCGGCTAGACCCAAACCCACTCGGCTACACCCAAACCCACTCGGCTAGACGATTACCCACTCGGCTAGACCCAAACCCAGTTGGCTACACCCAAACCCACTCGGCTAGACCCAAACCCACTCAGCTAGACCCAAACCCACTCGGCTAGACCCAAACACTCTCGGCACGACCCAAACCCACTCGGCTAGACTCAAACCCACTCGGCTAGACGATTACCCACTCGGCTAGACCCAAACCCACTTGGCTGGACCCAAACCCACTCTGCTCGATCCAAACCCATTCGGCTAGACCCAAACCCACTCGGCTACACCCAAACCCACACCGCTAGACCCAAACCCACTCGGCTAGACCCAAACCCACTCGGCTGGACCCAAACCCACTCGGCTAGACCCAAACCCACTCGGCTAGACCCAAACCCACTCGGCTACACCCAAACCCACTCGGCTAGACCCAAACCCACTTGGCTATACACAAACCCACTCTGCTACACCCAAACCCACTCGGCTAGACCCAAACCCACTCGGCTAGACCCTAAACCACTCAGCTAGACCCAAAGCCACTCGGCTAGACCCAACCCCACTCGGCTAGACCCAAACCCACTCGGCTACACCCAAACCCACTCGGCTAGACCCAAACCCACTCGGCTAGACCCAAACCCACTTGGCTAGAACCAAACCCACTCGGCTGGACCCAAACCCAGTTGGCTAGATCCAAACCCACTCGGATAGACCCAAACCCCCTCGGCTAGACCGAAACACACACGGCTAGACCCAAACCCACTCGGCTAGACCCAAACCCACTCGGCTACATTTGCTATATTGCTATATTTAAGAGGGAGTTAGATGTGGCCCTTGTGGCTAAGGGGATCAGAGGGTATGGAGAGAAGGCAGGTACGGGATACTGAGTTGGATGATCAGCCATGATCATATTGAATGGCGGTGCAGGCTCGAAGGGCCGAATGGCCTACTCCTGCACCTAATTTCTATGTTTCTATGTTTCTATGTTTCTACACCCAAACCCACTCGGCTACACCCAAAACCACTGCGCTAGACACAAACCCACTCGGCTACACCCAAACCCACTCGGCTAGACCCAAACCCACTCAGCTAGACCCAAACCCACTCGGCTGGACCCAAACCCACTCGGCTGGACCCAAACCCACTTGGCTAGAACCAAACCCACTCGGCTAGACCCAAACCCACTCGGCTGGTCCCAAACCCACTCGGCTAGACCCAAACGGACTCGGCTAGACCCAAACCCACTCGGCTAGAACCAAACACACTCGGCTAGACACAAACCCACTCGGCTAGACCCAAACCCACTCGGCTAGACCCAAACCCACTCGGCTAGACCCAAACCCACTCGGCTAGACCCAAACCCACTCCGCTAGACCCAAACCCACTCCGCTAGACCCAAGCCCACTCCGCTAGACCCAAACCCACTCAGCTAGGCGCAAACCCACTCAGCTAGACCCAAACCCACTCGGCTAGACCCAAACCCACTCGGCAAGACCCAAACCCACTCGGCTAGACCCAAACCCACTCGGCTAGACGATTACCCACTCGGCTAGACCCAAACCCACTCGGCTAGACCCAAACCCACTCTGCTCGATCCAAACCCATTCGGCTAGACCCAAACCCACTCGGCTACACCCAAACCCACACCGCTAGACCCAAACCCACTCGGCTAGACCCAAACCCACTCGGCTGGACCCAAACCCACCCGGCTAGACCCAAACCCACTCGGCTAGACACAAACCCACTCGTCTAGACCCAAACCCACTCGGCTAGACGCAAACCCACTCGGCTAGACCCAAACCCACTCGGCTACACCCAAACCCACTCGGCTAGACGATTACCCACTCGGCTAGACCCAAACCCAGTTGGCTACACCCAAACCCACTCGGCTAGACCCAAACCCACTCAGCTAGACCCAAACCCACTCGGCTAGACCCAAACACTCTCGGCACGACCCAAACCCACTCGGCTAGACTCAAACCCACTCGGCTAGACGATTACCCACTCGGCTAGACCCAAACCCACTTGGCTGGACCCAAACCCACTCTGCTCGATCCAAACCCATTCGGCTAGACCCAAACCCACTCGGCTACACCCAAACCCACACCGCTAGACCCAAACCCACTCGGCTAGACCCAAACCCACTCGGCTGGACCCAAACCCACTCGGCTAGACCCAAACCCACTCGGCTAGACCCAAACCCACTCGGCTACACCCAAACCCACTCGGCTAGACCCAAACCCACTTGGCTATACACAAACCCACTCTGCTACACCCAAACCCACTCGGCTAGACCCAAACCCACTCGGCTAGACCCTAAACCACTCAGCTAGACCCAAAGCCACTCGGCTAGACCCAACCCCACTCGGCTAGACCCAAACCCACTCGGCTACACCCAAACCCACTCGGCTAGACCCAAACCCACTCGGCTAGACCCAAACCCACTTGGCTAGAACCAAACCCACTCGGCTGGACCCAAACCCAGTTGGCTAGATCCAAACCCACTCGGATAGACCCAAACCCCCTCGGCTAGACCGAAACACACACGGCTAGACCCAAACCCACTCGGCTAGACCCAAACCCACTCGGCTACATTTGCTATATTGCTATATTTAAGAGGGAGTTAGATGTGGCCCTTGTGGCTAAGGGGATCAGAGGGTATGGAGAGAAGGCAGGTACGGGATACTGAGTTGGATGATCAGCCATGATCATATTGAATGGCGGTGCAGGCTCGAAGGGCCGAATGGCCTACTCCTGCACCTAATTTCTATGTTTCTATGTTTCTATGTTTCTACACCCAAACCCACTCGGCTACACCCAAAACCACTGCGCTAGACACAAACCCACTCGGCTACACCCAAACCCACTCGGCTAGACCCAAACCCACTCAGCTAGACCCAAACCCACTCGGCTGGACCCAAACCCACTCGGCTGGACCCAAACCCACTTGGCTAGAACCAAACCCACTCGGCTAGACCCAAACCCACTCGGCTGGTCCCAAACCCACTCGGCTAGACCCAAACGGACTCGGCTAGACCCAAACCCACTCGGCTAGAACCAAACACACTCGGCTAGACACAAACCCACTCGGCTAGACCCAAACCCACTCGGCTAGACCCAAACCCACTCGGCTAGACCCAAACCCACTCGGCTAGACCCAAACCCACTCCGCTAGACCCAAACCCACTCCGCTAGACCCAAGCCCACTCCGCTAGACCCAAACCCACTCAGCTAGGCGCAAACCCACTCGGCTAGACCCAAACCCACTCGGCTAGACCAAAACCCATTCGGCTAGACCCAAACCCACTCGGCTAGACCCAAACCCACTCGGCAAGACCCAAGCCCACTCGGCTAGACCCAAACCCACTCGGCTAGACGATTACGCACTCGGCTAGACCCAAACCTACTTGGCTACACCCAAACCCACTCGGCTAGACCCAAAGCCACTCAGCTAGACCGAAACCAACTCGGCTAGACCCAAACCCTCTCGGCACGACCCAAACCCACTCGGCTAGACTCAAACCCACTCGGCTAGACGATTACCCACTCGGCTAGACCCAAACCCACTTGGCTAGACCCAAACCCACTCTGCTCGATCCAAACCCATTCGGCTAGACCCAAACCCACTCGGCTACACCCAAACCCACACCGCTAGACCCAAACCCACTCGGCTAGACCCAAACCCACTCAGCTGGACCCAAACCCACTCGGCTAGACCCAAACCCACTCGGCTGGACCCAAACCCACTCGGCTAGACCCAAACCCACTCGGCTAGACCCAAACCCACTCAGCTAGACCCAAACCCACTCGGCTACACCCAAACCCACTCGGCTAGAACCAAACCCACTCGGCTAGACCCCAACCCACTCGGGTAGACCCCAACCCACTCGGCTAGACCCAAACCCACTCGGCTAGACCCAAAGCCACTCGGCTAGACCCAAACCCACTCGGCTAGACCCAAACCCACTCGGCTACACCCAAACCCACTCGGCTAGACCCAAACCCACTCGGCTAGACCCAAACCCACTCGGCTGGACCCAAACCCACTCGGCTAGACCCAAACCCACTCGGCTAGAACCAAACCCACTCGGCTAGACCCAAACCCACTCGGCTAGTCCCAAACCCACTCGGCTAGACCCAAACCCACTCGGCTAGACCCAAACCCACTCGGCTAGACCCTAACCCACTCGGCTTGACCCAAACCCACTCGGCTAGACCCAAACCCACTCGGCTAGACCCAAACCCACTCCGATAGACGCAAACCCACTCGGCTGGACCCAAACCCACTCGGCTAGACCCAAACCCACTCCGCTAGACCCAAACCCACTCGGCTAGACCCAAACCCACTCGGCTAGACCCAAACACACTCGGCTAGACCCAAACCCACTCAGCTAGACCCAAACCCACTCGGCTACACCCAAACCCACTCGGCTAGACACAAACCCACTCGGCTAGACCCCAACCCACTCGGGTAGACCCAAACCCACTCGGCTAGACCCAAACCCACTCGGCTAGACCCAACCCCACTCGGCTAGACCCAAACCCACTCGGCTACACCCAAACCCACTCGGCTAGACCAAAACCCACTCGGCTAGACCCAAACCCACTCGACTAGACCCAAACCCACTCGGCTAGACCCAAACCCACTCGGCTGCACCCAAACCGACTCGGGTAGACCCAAACAAACTTGGCTAGACACAAACCCACTCGGCTAGACCCAAACCCCCTCGGCTAAACACAAACCCTCTCGGATAGACCCAAACCCACTCAGCTAGACCCCAACCCACTCGGCTAGACCCAAACCCACTGGGCTAGACGCAAACCCACTCGGCAAGACCAAAACCCACTCGGCTAGACCCAAACCGACTCGGCTAGATGATTACCCACTCGGCTAGACCCAAACCCACGCGGCTAGACCCAAACCCACTCGGCTCAACCCAAACCCACTCGGCTAGACGCAAACCCACTCGGCTGGACCCAAACCCACTCGGCTAGACCAAAACCCATTCCGCTAGACCCAAACCCACTCGGCTAGACCGAAACTCACTCGGCAAGACCCAAACCCACTCGGCTAGACCCAAACCCACTCGGCTAGACCCAAACCCACTGAGCTAGACCCAAACCCACTCGGCTACACCCAAACCCACTCGGTTAGACCCAAACCCACTCGGCTAGACCCCAACCCACTCGGCTAGACCCAAACCCTCTCGGCTAGACCCAAACCCACTCGGCTACACCCAAACCCACTCGGCTAGACCCAAACCCACTTGGCTAGACACAAACCCACTCGGCTACACCCAAACCCACTCGGCTTGACCCAAACCCACTCGGCTAGACCCCAACCCACTCGGCTAGACCCAAACCCACTCGGCTAGACCCAAACCCACTCGGCTAGACCCAAAGCCACTCGGCTACACCCAAACCCACTCGGCTAGACCCAAACCCACTCGGCTGCACCCAAACCGACTCGGGTAGACCCAAACAAACTTGGCTAGACACAAACCCACTCGGCTAGACCCAAACCCCCTCGGCTAAACACAAACCCTCTCGGATAGACCCAAACCCACTCAGCTAGACCCCAACCCACTCGGCTAGACCCAAACCCTCTCGGCTAGACCCAAACCCACTCGGCAAGACCAAAACCCACTCGGCTAGACCCAAACCGACTCGGTAGATGATTACCCACTCGGCTAGACCCAAACCCAGGCGGCTAGCCCAAACCCACTCGGCTCAACCCAAACCCACTCGGCTAGACGCAAACCCACTCGGCTGGACCCAAACCCACTCGGCTAGACCAAAACCCATTCCGCTAGACCCAAACCCACTCGGCTAGACCCAAACCCACTCGGCAAGACCCAAACCCACTCGGCTAGACCCAAACCCACTCGGCTAGACCCAAACCCACTGAGCTAGACCCAAACCCACTCGGCTACACCCAAACCCACTCGGTTAGACACAAACCCACTCGGCTAGACCCCAACCCACTCGGCTAGACCCAAACCCACTCGGCTAGACACAAACCCACTCGGCTAGACCCAAAGCCACTCGGCTACACCCAAACCCACTCGGCTAGACCCAAACCCACTCGGCTACACCCAAACCGACTCGGGTAGACCCAAACCCACTTGGCTAGACACAAACCCACTCGGCTAGACCCAAACCCCCTCGGCTAGACCCAAACCCTCTCGGCTAGACCCAAACCCACTCGGCTAGACCCAAACCCACTCGGCTAGACTCAAACCCACTCGGCTAGACCCAAACCCACTCGGCTACACCCAAATCCACTCGGCTAGACCCAAACCCACTTGGCTAGACACAAACACACGCGGCTACACCCAAACCCACTCGGCTAGACCCAAACCCACTCGGCTAGACCCCAACCCACTCGGCTAGACCCAAACCCACTCGGCTAGACCCAAACCCACTCGGCTACACCCAAAGCCACTCGGCTACACCCAAACCTACTCGGCTAGACCCAAACCCACTTGGCTACACCCACACCGACTCGGGTAGACCCAAACCCACTTGGCTAGACGCAAACCCACTCGGCTAGACCCAAACCCCCTCGGCTAAACACAAACCCTCTCGGATAGACCGAAAACGATTCGGCTAGACCCAAACCCACTCGGATAGACCCAAACCCACTCGGCTAGACCCAAACCCACTCGGCTAGACCCAAATTCACTCGGCTAGACCCAAACCCACTCGGCTAGACACAAACCCTCTCGGATAGACTGAAACCGATTCGGCTAGACCCAAACCCACTCGGCTAGACCCAAACCCACTCGGCTACACCCAAACCCACTCCGCTAGACCCAAACCCACTCGGCTAGACCCAAACCCACTCGGCTAGACCCAAACCCACTCGGCAAGACCCAAACCCACTCGGCTAGACCCAAACCCACTCGGCTAGATGATTACCCACTCGGCTAGACCCAAAACCACGCGGCTAGACCCAAACCCACTCGGCTCAACCCAAACCCACTCGGCTAGATCCAAACCCACTCGGCTACACATATACCCACACCGCCAGACTCAAACCCACTCGGCTAGACCCAAACCCACTCGGCTGGACCCAAACCCACTCGGCTAGACCCAAACCCACTCGGCTGGACCCAAACCCACTCGGCTACACCCAAACCCACCCGGCTAGACCCAAACCCACTTGGCTAGACACAAACCCACTCGGCTACACCCAAACCAACTCGGCTAGACCCAAACCCACTCGGCTAGACCCCAACCCACTCGGCTAGACCCAAACCCACTCGGCTAGACCCAAACCCACTCGGCAAGACCAAAACCCACTCGGCTAGACCCAAACCGACTCGGCTAGATGATTACCCACTCGGCTACACCCAAACCCACGCGGCAAGACCCAAACCCACTCGGCTCAACTCAAACCCACTCGGCTAGACCAAAACCCATTCCGCTAGACCCAAACCCACTCGGCTACACCCAAACCCACTCGGCAAGACCCAAACCCACTCGGCTAGACCCAAACCCTCTCGGCTAGACCAAAACCCACTGAGCTAGACCCAAACCCACTCGACTACACCCAAACCCACTCGGTTAGACCCAAACCCACTCGGCTAGACCCCAACCCACTCGGCTAGACCCAAACCCTCTCGGCTAGACCCAAACCCACTCGGCTAGATCCAAACCCACTCGGCTAGACCCAAACCCACTCGGCTACACCCAAACCCACTCCGCTAGGCCCAAACCCACTCGGCTAGACCCAAACCCTCTCCGCTAGACACAAACCCACTCGGCTTCACCCAAACCCACTTGGATAGACCCAAACCCACTCGGCTAGACCCAAACCCACTCGGCTAGACCCAAACCCACTCGGCTAGACCCAAACCCACTTGGCTAGAACCAAACCCACTCGGCTAGACCCAACCCCACTCGGCTACTCCCAAACCCACTCGGCTAGACCCAAACGTACTCGGCTAGACCCAAACCCACTCGGCTAGAACCAAACCCCCTCGGCTAGACCCAAACCCACTCGGCTAGACCCAAACCCACTCGGCTAGACCCAAACCCACTCAGCTGGACCCAAACCCACTCGGCTATACCCAAACCCACTCGGCTAGACCCAAATCCACTCGGATAGACCCAAAGCCACTCAGCTAGACCCAAACCCACTCCGCTAGAGGCAAACCCACTCCGCTAGACCCAAACCCACTCCGCTAGACCCAAACCCACTCGGCTAGACCGAAACCCACAAGGCTAGACCCAAACGCACTCGGCTAGACCCAAACCCATTCGGCTTGACCCAAACCCACTCGGCTAGATCCAAACCCACTCGGCTAGATGATTACCCACTCGGCTACACCCAAACCCACGCGGCTAGACCCAAACCCACTCGGCTCAACTCAAACCCACTCGGCTAGACCAAAACCCATTCCGCTAGACCCAAACCCACTCGGCTAGACCCAAACCCACTCGGCAAGACCCAAACCCACTCGGCTAGACCCAAACCCACTCGTCTAGACCCAAACCCACTGAGCTAGACCCAAACCCACTCGGCTACACCCAAACCCACTCGGTTAGACCCAAACCCACTCGGCTAGACCCCAACCCACTCGGCTAGACCCAAACCCTCTCGGCTAGACCCAAACCCACTCGGCTAGATCCAAACCCACTCGGCTAGACCCAAACCCACTCGGCTACACCCAAACCCACTCCGCTAGGCCCAAACCCACTCGGCTAGACCCAAACCCTCTCCGCTAGACACAAACCCACTCGGCTTCACCCAAACCCACTTGGATAGACCCAAACCCACTCGGCTAGACCCAAACCCACTCGGCTAGACCAAAACCCATTCCGCTAGACCCAAACCCACTCGGCTAGACCCAAACCCACTCGGCAAGACCCAAACCCACGCGGCTAGACCCAAACCCACTCGGCTCAACTCAAACCCACTCGGCTAGACCAAAACCCATTCCGCTAGACCCAAACCCACTCGGCTAGACCCAAACCCACTCGGCAAGACCCAAACCCACTCGGCTAGACCCAAACCCACTCGTCTAGACCCAAACCCACTGAGCTAGACCCAAACCCACTCGGCTACACCCAAACCCACTCGGTTAGACCCAAACCCACTCGGCTAGACCCCAACCCACTCGGCTAGACCCAAACCCTCTCGGCTAGACCCAAACCCACTCGGCTAGATCCAAACCCACTCGGCTAGACCCAAACCCACTCGGCTACACCCAAACCCACTCCGCTAGGCCCAAACCCACTCGGCTAGACCCAAACCCTCTCCGCTAGACACAAACCCACTCGGCTTCACCCAAACCCACTTGGATAGACCCAAACCCACTCGGCTAGACCCAAACCCACTCGGCTAGACCCAAACCCACTCGGTTAGACCCAAACCCACTTGGCTAGAACCAAACCCACTCGGCTAGACCCAACCCCACTCGGCTACTCCCAAACCCACTCGGCTAGACCCAAACGTACTCGGCTAGACCCAAACCCACTCGGCTAGAACCAAACCCACTCGGCTAGACCCAAACCCACTCGGCTAGACCCAAACCCACTCGGCTAGACCCAAACCCACTCAGCTGGACCCAAACCCACTCGGCTATACCCAAACCCACTCGGCTAGACCCAAACCCACTCGGATAGACCCAAACCCACTCAGCTAGACCCAAACCCACTCCGCTAGACGCAAACCCACTCCGCTAGACCCAAACCCACTCAGCTAGACCCAAACCCACTCGGCTAGACAGAAACCCACTAGGCTAGACCCAAACGCACTCGGCTAGACCCAAACCCATTCGGCTTGACCCAAACCAACTCGGCTAGACCCAAACCCACTAGGCTAGTCCCAAACCCACTCGGCGAGACCCAAACCCACTCGGCTAGACCCAAACCCACTCAGCTAGACCCAAACCCACTCCGCTAGACCCAAATCCACTCCGCTACACCCAAACCCACTCGGCTAGACCCAAACCCACTCGGCTAGACCCAAACCCACTCGGCTAGACCCAAACACACTCGGCTAGACCGAAACCCACTCGGCTAGACCCAAACCCACTCGGCTACACCCAAACCCACTCCGCTAGACACAAACCCACTCGGCTTCACCCAAACCCACTTGGCTAGACCCAAACCCACTCGGCTAGACCCAAACCCACTTGGCTAGAACCAAACCCACTCGGCTAGACCCAACCCCACTCGGCTAGTCCCAAACCCACTCGGCTAGACCCAAACGGACTCGGCTAGACCCAAACCCACTCGGCTAGATCCAAACCCACTCGGCTCGACCCAAACCCACTCGGCTAGACCCAAACCCACTCGGCTATACCCAAACCCTCTCGGCAAGACCCAAACCCACTCGGCTAGACACAAACCCACTCCGCTAGACCCAAACCCACTCCGCTAGACCCAAACCCACTCCGCTAGACACAAACCCACTCGGCTAGACCGAAACCCACTCGGCTGGACCCAAACCCACTCGGATAGACCAAAACCCACTCTGCTAGACCCAAACCCACTCGGCTAGACCCAAACCCACTCGGCTAGATTCAAACACTCTCGGCTAGACCCAAACCCACTCGGCTAGACCGAAACCCACTCGGCTACACCCAAACCCTCTCCGCTAGACACAAACCCACTCGGCTTCACCCAAACCCACTTGGCTAGACCCAAACCCACTCGGCTAGACCCAAACCCACTCGGCTAGACCCAAACCCACTCGGCTAGACCCAAACCCACTTGGCTAGAACCAAACCCACTCGGCTAGACACAACCCCACTCGGCTACTCCAAACCCACTCGGTTAGACCCAAACGGACTCGGCTAGACCCAAACCCACTCAGCTAGAACCAAAACCAATCGGCTAGACCCAAACCCACTCGGCTAGACCCAAACCCACTCGGCTAGACCCAAACCCACTCGGCTAGATCCAAACCCACTCGGCTAGACCCAAACCCACTCGGATAGACCCAAACCCACTCAGCTAGACCCAAACCCACTCGGCTACACCCAAACCCTCTCCGCTAGACACAAACCCACTCGGCTTCACCCAAACCCACTTGGCTAGACCCAAACCCACTCGGCTAGACCCAAACCCACTCGGCTAGACCCAAACCCACTCGGCTAGACCCAAACCCACTCGAATAGACCCAAACCCACTCGGCTAGACCCAAACCCACTCGGCTAGACCCAAACCCACTCGGCTAGATCCAAACCCACTCGGCTAGACCCAAACCCACTCGGATAGACCCAAACCCACTCAGCTAGACCCAAACCCACTCCGCTAGACCCAAATCCACTCCGCTACACCCAAACCCACTCGGCTAGACCCAAACACATTCGGCTAGACCCAAACACACTCCGCTAGCCCCAAACCCACTCCGCTAGATGCAAACCCACTCCGCTAGACCCAAACCCACTCCGCTAGACCCAAACCCACTCCGCTAGACCGAAACCCACTAGGCTAGACCCAAACGCACTCGGCTAGACCCAAACCCACTCGGCTAGACCCAAACCCACTCAGCTAGACCCAAACCCACTCGGCTAGACCCAAACCCACTCGGCTAGACCCAAACCCACTCGGCTAGACCCAAACCCACTCGGCTAGACCCAAACCCACTCGGCTAGACCCAAACCCATTCGACTAGACCCAAACCCACTCGGCTAGACCAAAACCCACTCGGCTACTCCCAAACCCACTCGCCTAGACCCAAACCCACTCGGCTAGACCCAAACCCACTCGGCTAGACCCAAACCCACTCGGCTAGACCCAAACCCACTCGAATAGACCCAAACCCACTCGGCTAGACCCAAACCCACTCGGCTAGACCCAAACCCACTCGGCTCGACCCAAACCCACTCGGCTAGACCCAAACCCACTCGGCTCGACCCAAACCCACTCGGCTAGACCCAAACCCACTCGGCTAGACCCAAACCCACTCGGCGAGACTCAAACCCACTCGGCTAGACCCAAACCCATTCGGCTAGACCCAAACCCACTTGGCTTGACCCAAACCCACTAGGCTTGACCCAAACCCACTCGGCTAGACCCAAACCCAATCCGCTAGACCCAAACCCACTCCACTAGACCCAAACCCACTCGGCTAGACCCAAACCCACTCGGCTAGACCCAAACACACTCGGCTGGACCCAAACCCACTCGGCGAGACCCAAACCCACTCGGCTAGACCCAAACACACTCGGCTGGACCCAAACCCACTCGGCGAGACCCAAACCCACTCGGCTACACCCAAACCCACTCCGCTAGACACAAACCCACTCGGCTTCACCCAAACCCACTTGGCTAGACCCAAACCCACTCGGTTAGACCCAAACCCACTCGGCTAGACCCAAACCCACTCGGCTAGACCCAAACCCACTTGGCTAGAACCAAACCCTCTCGGCTAGACCCAACCCCACTCGGCTAGTCCCAAACCCACTCGGCTAGACCCAAACGGACTCGGCTAGACCCAAACCCACTCGGTTAGAACCAAACCCACTCGGCTACACCCAAACCCACTCGGCTAGACCCAAACCCACTCGGCTAGACCCAAACCCACTCGGCTGGACCCAAACCCACTCGGCTATACCCAAACCCTCTCGGCAAGACCCAAACCCACTCGGCTAGACCCAAACCCACTCCGCTAGACCCAAACCCACCCCGCTATACCCAAACCCACTCCGCTAGACACAAACCCACTCGGCTAGACCCAAACCCACTCGGCTGGACCGAAACCCACTCGGATAGACCAAAACCCACTCGGCTAGACCCAAACCCACTCGGCTAGACCCAAACCCATTCGGCTAGACCCAAACCCACTCGGCTGGATACAAACCCACTAGGCTAGTCCCAAACCCACACGGCTAGACCCAAACCCACTCGGCTAGACCCAAACCCACTCAGCTAGACCCAAACCCACTCGGCTAGACCCAAACCCACTCCGCTAGACCCAAATCCACTCCGCTACACCCAAACCCACTCGGCTAGACCCAAACCCATTCGGCTAGACCCAAACACACTCCGCTAGACCCAAACCCACTCCGCTAGACGCAAACCCACTCCGCTAGACCCAAACCCACTCCGCTAGACCCAAACCCACACGGCTAGACCGAAACCCACAAGGCCAGACCCAAACACACTCGGCTACACCCAAACCCACTCGGCTAGACCCAAACCCACTCAGCTAGACCCAAACCCACTCGGCTAGACCCAAACCCACTCCGCTTGACCCAAACCCACTCGGCTAGACCCAAACCCACTCGGCTAGACCCAAACCCACTCGGCTAGTCCCAAACCCATTCGGCTAGACCCAAACCCACTCAGCTAGACCCAAACCCACTCTGCTAGACCCAAACCCACTCCGCTAGACCCAAATCCACTCCGCTACACCCAAACCCACTCGGCTAGACCCAAACCCATTCGGCTAGACCCAAACACACTCCGCAAGACCCAAACCCACTCCGCTAGACGCAAACCCACTCCGCTAGACCCAAACCCACTCCGCTAGACCCAAACCCACTCGGCAAGACCGAAACCCACTAGGCTAGACCCAAACGCACTCCGCTAGACACAAACCCACTCGGCTTCACCCAAACGCACTTGGCTAGACCCAAACCCACTCGGCTAGACCCAAACCCACTCGGCTAGACCCAAACCCACTCGGCTAGACCCAAACCCACTTGGCTAGAACCAAACCCACTCGGCTAGACCCAACCCCACTCGGCTAGTCCCAAACCCACTCGGCTAGACCCAAACGGACTCGGCTAGACCCAAACCCACTCGGCTAGAACCAAACCCACTCGGCTACACCCAAACCCACTCGGCTAGACCCAAACCCACTCGGCTAGACCCAAACCCACTCGGCTGGACCCAAACCCACTCGGCTATACCCAAACCCTCTCGGCAAGACCCAAACCCACTCGGCTAGACCCAAACCCACTGGGCTAGTCCCAAACCCACTCGGCGAGACCCAAACCCACTCGGCTAGACCCAAACCCACTCGGATAGACCCAAACCCACTCGGCTAGATCCAAACCCACTCGGCTAGACCCAAACCCACTCGGATAGACCCAAACCCACTCTGCTAGACCCAAACCCACTCCGCTAGACCCAAATCCACTCCGCTACACCCAAACCCACTCGGCTAGACCCAAACCCATTCGGCTAGACCCAAACACACTCCGCAAGACCCAAACCCACTCCGCTAGACGCAAACCCACTCCGCTAGACCCAAACCCACTCCGCTAGACCCAAACCCACTCGGCAAGACCGAAACCCACTAGGCTAGACCCAAACGCACTCCGCTAGACACAAACCCACTCGGCTTCACCCAAACCCACTTGGCTAGACCCAAACCCACTCGGCTAGACCCAAACCCACTCGGCTAGACCCAAACCCACTCGGCTAGACCCAAACCCACTTGGCTAGAACCAAACCCACTCGGCTAGACCCAACCCCACTCGGCTAGTCCCAAACCCACTCGGCTAGACCCAAACGGACTCGGCTAGACCCAAACCCACTCGGCTAGAACCAAACCCACTCGGCTACACCCAAACCCACTCGGCTAGACCCAAACCCACTCGGCTAGACCCAAACCCACTCGGCTGGACCCAAACCCACTCGGCTATACCCAAACCCTCTCGGCAAGACCCAAACCAACTCGGCTAGACCCAAACCCACTCCGCTAGACCCAAACCCACTCCGCTATACCCAAACCCACTCCGCTAGACACAAACCCACTCGGCTAGACCCAAACCCACTCGGCTGGACCCAAACCCACTCGGATAGACCAAAACCCACACGGCTAGACCCAAACCCACTCGGCTAGACCCAAACCCATTCGGCTAGACCCAAACCCACTCGGCTGGATACAAACCCACTAGGCTAGTCCCAAACCCACACGGCTAGACCCAAACCCACTCGGCTAGACCCAAACCCACTCAGCTAGACCCAAACCCACTCGGCTAGACCCAAACCCACTCCGCCAGACCCAAATCCACTCCGCTACACCCAAACCCACTCGGCTAGACCCAAACCCATTCGGCTAGACCCAAACACACTCCGCTAGACCCAAACCCACTCCGCTAGATGCAAACCCACTCCGCTAGACCCAAACCCACTCCGCTAGACCCAAACCCACACGGCTAGACCGAAACCCACAAGGCCAGACCCAAACACACTCGGCTACACCCAAACCCACTCGGCTAGACCCAAACCCACTCAGCTAGACCCAAACCCACTCGGCTAGACCCAAACCCACTCCGCTTGACCCAAACCCACTCGGCTAGACCCAAACCCACTCGGCTAGACCCAAACCCACTCGGCTAGACCCAAACCCATTCGGCTAGACCCAAACCCACTCAGCTAGACCCAAACCCACTCGGCTAGACCCAAACCCACTCCGCTAGACCCAAATCCACTCCGCTACACCCAAACCCACTCGGCTAGACCCAAGCCCATTCGGCTAGACCCAAACCCACTCCGCTAGACCCAAACCCACACGGCTAGTCCGAAACCCACAAGGCTAGACCCAAACACACTCGGCTACACCCAAACCCACTCGGCTAGACCCAAACCCACACAGCTAGACCCAAACCCACTCGGCTAGACCCAAACCCACTCCGCTTGACCCAAACCCACTCGGCTAGACCCAAACCCACTCGGCTAGACCCAAACCCACTCGGCTAGACCCAAACCCATTCGGCTAGACCCAAACCCACTCGGCTAGACCCAAACCCACTGGGCTAGTCCCAAACCCACTCGGCGAGACCCAAACCCACTCGGCTAGACCCAAACCCACTCGGATAGACCCAAACCCACTCGGCTAGATCCAAACCCACTCGGCTAGACCCAAACCCACTCGGATAGACCCAAACCCACTCTGCTAGACCCAAACCCACTCCGCTAGACCCAAATCCACTCCGCTACACCCAAACCCACTCGGCTAGACCCAAACCCATTCGGCTAGACCCAAACACACTCCGCAAGACCCAAACCCACTCCGCTAGACGCAAACCCACTCCGCTAGACCCAAACCCACTCCGCTAGACCCAAACCCACTCGGCAAGACCGAAACCCACTAGGCTAGACCCAAACGCACTCGGCTGGACCCAAACCCATTCGGCTAGACCCAAACCCACTCGGCTAGACCCAAACCCACTAGGCTAGTCCCAAACCCACTCGGCGAGACCCAAACCCACTCGGCTAGACCCAAACCCACTCGACAAGACCCAAACCCACTCAGCTAGACCCAAACCCACTCGGCTAGACCCAAACCCACTCGGCCAGACCCAAACCCACTCGACTAGACCCAAACCCACTCGGTTAGACCAAAGCCCACTCGGCTAGTCCCAAACCCACTCGGCTAGACCCAAACCCACTCGGCTAGACCCAAACCCACTCGGCTAGACCCAAACCCACTCGGTTAGACCCAAACCCACTCGAATAGACCCAAACCCACTCGGCTAGACCCAAACCCACTCGGCTAGACCCAAACCCACTTGGCTCGACCCAAACCCACTCGGCTAGACCGAAACCCACTAGGCTTGACCCAAACGCATTCGGCGAGACCCAAACCCACTCGGCTAGACCCAATCCCACTCAGCTAGACCCAAACCCACTCGGCTAGACCCAAACCCACTCGGCAAGACCCAAACCCACTCGGCTAGACCCAAACCCACTCGGCTAGACCCAAACCCACTCCGCTAGACCCAAACCCACTCGGCTAGACCCAAACCCACTCGGCTAGACCCAAACCCACTCCGCTAGACCCAAACCCACTCGGCTAGACCCAAACCCACTCGGCTAGACCCAAACCCACTCCGCTAGACCCAAACCCACTCGGCTAGACCCAAACCCATTCGGCTAGATCCAAACCCACTCGGCTAGACCCAAACCCACTCGGCTAGACCCAAACCCACTCGGCTAGACCCAAATCCACTCGGCTAGACCCAAACCCACTCGGCTAGACCCAAACCAACTCGGCTAGACCCAAACCCACTCGGCTAGACCCAAACCCACTCGGCTAGACCCAAACCCACTCGGCTAGACCCAAACCCACTCGCCTAGACCCAAACCCACTCCGCTAGACCCAAATCCACTCCGCTACACCCAAACCCACTCGGCTAGACCCAAACCCACTCGGCTAGACCCAAACCCACTCGAATAGACCCAAAACCACTAGGCTAGACCCAAACCCACTCGGCTAGACCCAAACCCACTCGGCTCGACGCAAACCCACTCGGCTAGACCCAAACCCACTCGGCTCGACCCAAACCCACTCGGCTAGACCCAAACCCACTTGGCTAGACCCAAATCCACTCGGCGAGACTCAAACCCACTCGGCTAGACCCAAATCCATTCGGCTAGACCCAAACCCACTTGGCTTGACCCAAACCCACTAAGCTTGACCCAAACCCACTCGGCTAGACCCAAACCCAATCCGCTAGACCCAAACCCACTCCGCTAGACCCAAACCCACTCGGCTAGACCCAAACCCACTCGGCTAGACCCAAACACAGTCGGCTAGACCCAAACCCACTCGGCTAGACCCAAACCCACTCGGCTACACCCAAACCCACTCCGCTAGACACAAACCCACTCGGCTTCACCCAAACCCACTTGGCTAGACCCAAACCCACTCGGCTAGACCCAAACCCACTTGGCTAAAAACAAACCCGCTCGGCTAGACCCAACCCCACACGGCTAGTCCCAAACCCACTCGGCTACACCCAAACGGACTCGGCTAGACCCAAACCCACTCGGCTAGATCCAAACCCACTCGGCTAGACCCAAACCCACTCGGCTAGACCCAAACCCACTCGGCTATACCCAAACCCTCTCGGCAAGACCCAAACCCACTCGGCTAGACCCAAACCCACTCCGCTAGACCCAAACCCACTCCGCTAGACCCAAACCCACTCCGCTAGACACAAACCCACTCGGCTAGACCGAAACCCACTCGGCTGGACCCAACCCCACTCGGATAGACCAAAACCCACTCCGCTAGACCCAAACCCACTCGGCTAGACCCAAACCCACTCGGCTAGATTCAAACACACTCGGCTAGACGCAAACCCACTCGGCTAGACCGAAACCCACTCGGCTACACCCAAACCCTCTCCGCTAGACACAAACCCACTCGGCTTCGCACAAACCCACTTGGCTAGACCCAAACCCACTCGGCTAGACCCAAACCCACTCGGCTAGACCCAAACCCACTCGGCTAGACCCAAACCCACTTGGCTAGAACCAAACCCACTCGGCTAGACCCAACCCCACTCGGCTACTCCAAACCCACTCGGTTAGACCCAAACGGACTCGGCTGGACCCAAACCCACTCGGCTAGAACCAAACCCAATCGGCTAGACCCAAACCCACTCGGCTAGACCCAAACCCACTCGGCTAGACCCAAACCCACTCGGCTAGATCCAAACCCACTCGGCTGGACCCAAACCCACTCGGCTACACCCAAACGGACTCGGCTAGACCCAAACCCACTCGGCTAGATCCAAACCCACTCGGCTAGACCCAAACCCACTCGGCTAGACCCAAACCCACTCGGCTATACCCAAACCCTCTCGGCAAGACCCAAACCCACTCGGCTAGACCCAAACCCACTCCGCTAGACCCAAACCCACTCCGCTAGACCCAAACCCACTCCGCTAGACACAAACCCACTCGGCTAGACCGAAACCCACTCGGCTGGACCCAACCCCACTCGGATAGACCAAAACCCACTCCGCTAGACCCAAACCCACTCGGCTAGACCCAAACCCACTCGGCTAGATTCAAACACACTCGGCTAGACGCAAACCCACTCGGCTAGACCGAAACCCACTCGGCTACACCCAAACCCTCTCCGCTAGACACAAACCCACTCGGCTTCACACAAACCCACTTGGCTAGACCCAAACCCACTCGGCTAGACCCAAACCCACTCGGCTAGACCCAAACCCACTCGGCTAGACCCAAACCCACTCGGCTAGATCCAAACCCACTCGGCTGGACCCAAACCCACTCGGATAGACCCAAACCCACTCAGCTAGACCCAAACCCACTCGGCTGCACCCAAACCCTCTCCGCTAGACACAAACCCACTCGGCTTCACCCAAACCCACTTGGCTAGACCCAAACCCACTCGGCTAGACCCAAACCCACTCGGCTAGACCCAAACCCACTCGGCTAGACCCAAACCCACTTGGCTAGAACCAAACCCACTCGGCTAGACTCAACCCCACTCGGCTACTCCCAAACCCACTCGGCTAGACCCAAACGTACTCGGCTAGACCCAAACCCACTCGGCTAGAACCAAACCCACTCGGCTAGACCCAAACCCACTCGGCTAGACCCAAACCCACTCGGCTAGACCCAAACCCACTCGAATAGACCCAAAACCACTCGGCTAGACCCAAACCCACTCGGCTAGACCCAAACCCACTCGGCTCGACGCAAACCCACTCGGCTAGACCCAGACCCACTCGGCTCGACCCAAACCCACTCGGCTAGACCCAAACCCACTTGGCTAGACCCAAATCCACTCGGCGAGACTCAAACCCACTCGGCTAGACCCAAATCCATTCGGCTAGACCCAAACCCACTTGGCTTGACCCAAACCCACTAGGCTTGACCCAAACCCACTCGGCTAGACCCAAACCCAATCCGCTAGACCCAAACCCACTCCGCTAGACCCAAACCCACTCGGCTAGACCCAAACCCACTCGGCTAGACCCAAACACACTCGGCTAGACCCAAACCCACTCGGCTAGACCCAAACCCACTCGGCTACACCCAAACCCACTCTGCTAGACACAAACCCACTCGGCTTCACCCAAACCCACTTGGCTAGACCCAAACCCACTCGGCTAGACCCAAACCCACTTGGCTAAAACCAAACCCACTCGGCTAGACCCAACCCCACTCGGCTAGTCCCAAACCCACTCGGCTACACCCAAACGGACTCGGCTAGACCCAAACCCACTCGGCTAGATCCAAACCCACTCGGCTAGACCCAAACCCACTCGGCTAGACCCAAACCCACTCGGCTATACCCAAACCCTCTCGGCAAGACCCAAACCCACTCGGCTAGACCCAAACCCACTCCGCTAGACCCAAACCCACTCCGCTAGACCCAAACCCACTCCGCTAGACACAAACCCACTCGGCTAGACCGAAACCCACTCGGCTGGACCCAAACCCACTCGGATAGACCAAAATCCACTCCGCTAGACCCAAACCCACTCGGCCAGACCCAAACCCACTCGGCTAGATTCAAACACACTCGGCTAGACGCAAACCCACTCGGCTAGACCGAAACCCACTCGGCTACACCCAAACCCTCTCCGCTAGACACAAACCCACTCGGCTTCACACAAACCCACTTGGCTAGACACAAACCCACTCGGCTAGACCCAAACCCACTCGGCTAGACCCAAACCCACTCGGCTAGACCCAAACCCACTTGGCTAGAACCAAACCCACTCGGCTAGACCCAACCCCACTCGGCTACTCCAAACCCACTCGGTTAGACCCAAACGGACTCGGCTGGACCCAAACCCACTCGGCTAGAACCAAACCCAATCGGCTAGACCCAAACCCACTCGGCTAGACCCAAACCCACTCGGCTAGACCCAAACCCACTCGGCTAGATCCAAACCCACTCGGATGGACCCAAACCCACTCGGATAGACCCAAACCCACTCAGCTAGACCCAAACCCACTCGGCTGCACCCAAACCCTCTCCGCTAGACACAAACCCACTCGGCTTCACCCAAACCCACTTGGCTAGACCCAAACCCACTCGGCTAGACCCAAACCCACTCGGCTAGACCCAAACCCACTCGGCTAGACCCAAACCCACTTGGCTAGAACCAAACCCACTCGGCTAGACCCAACCCCACTCGGCTACTCCCAAACCCACTCGGCTAGACCCAAACGTACTCGGCTAGACCCAAACCCACTCGGCTAGTCCCAAACCCACTCGGCGAGACCCAAACCCACTCGGCTAGACCCAAACCCACTCGGCTAGACCCAAACCCACTCGGCTAGATCCAAACCCACTCGGCTAGACCCAAACCCACTCGGATAGACCCAAACCCACTCAGCTAGACCCAAACCCACTCCGCTAGACCCAAATCCACTCCGCTACACCCAAACCCACTCGGCTAGACCCAAACCCATTCGGCTAGACCCAAACACACTCCGCTAGACCCAAACCCACTCCGCTAGACGCAAACCCACTGCGCTAGACCCAAACCCACTCCGCTAGACCCAAACCCACTCCGCTAGACCCAAACCCACTCGGCTAGACCCAAACCCACTCGGCTAGACCCAAACCCACTCGGCTAGACCCAAACCCACTCGGCTAGACCCAAACCCACTCGGCTAGACCCAAACCCATTCGACTAGACCCAAACCCACTCGGCTAGACCAAAACCCACTCGGCTACTCCCAAACCCACTCGGCTGGACCCAAACCCACTCGGCTAGACCCAAACCCACTCGGCTAGACCCAAACCCACTCGGCTAGACCCAAACCCACTCGGCTAGACCCAAACCCACTCGAATAGACCCCAACCCACTCGGCTAGACCCAAACCCACTCGGCTAGACCCAAACCCACTCGGCTAGACCCAAACCCACTCGGCTAGACCCAAACCCATTCGGCTAGACCCAAACCCACTTGGCTTGACCCAAACCCACTAGGCTTGACCCAAACCCACTCGGCTAGACCCAAACCCAATCCGCCAGACCCAAACCCACTCCACTAGACCCAAACCCACTCGGCTAGACCCAAACCAACTCGGCTAGACCCAAACACACTCGGCTAGACCCAAACCCACTCGGCGAGACCCAAACCCACTCGGCTACACCCAAACCCACTCCGCTAGACACAAACCCACTCGGCTTCACCCAAACCCACTCGGCTAGACCCAAACCCACTCGGCTAGACCCAAACCCACTCGGCTAGACCCAAACCCACTCGGCTAGACCCAAACCCACTCGGCTAGACCCAAACCCACTCGGCTAGACCCAAACCCACTCGGCTAGACCCAAACCCAATAGGCTAGACCCAAATCCACTCGGCGAGACTCAAACCCACTCGGCTAGACCCAAATCCATTCGGCTTGACCCAAACCCACTTGGCTTGACCCAAACCCACTAGGCTTGACCCAAACTCACTCGGCTAGACCCAAACCCAATCCGCTAGACCCAAACCCACTCCGCTAGACCCAAACCCACTCGGCTAGACCCAAACCCACTCGGCTAGACCCAAACACACTCGGCTAGACCCAAACCCACTCGGCTAGACCCAAACCCACTCGGCTAGACCCAGACCCACTCGGCTAGACCCAAACCCACTCGGCTAGATCCAAACCCACTCGGCTGGACCCAAACCCACTCGGATAGACCCAAACCCACTCAGCTAGACCCAAACCCACTCGGCTGCACCCAAACCCTCTCCGCTAGACACAAACCCACTCGGCTAGACCCAAATCCATTCGGCTAGACCCAAACCCACTTGGCTTGACCCAAACCCACTAGGCTTGACCCAAACCCACTCGGCTAGACCCAAACCCAATCCGCTAGACCCAAACCCACTCCGCTAGACCCAAACCCACTCGGCTAGACCCAAACCCACTCGGCTAGACCCAAACACACTCGGCTAGACCCAAACCCACTCGGCTAGACCCAAACCCACTCGGCTACACCCAAACCCACTCTGCTAGACACAAACCCACTCGGCTTCACCCAAACCCACTTGGCTAGACCCAAACCCACTCGGCTAGACCCAAACCCACTTGGCTAAAACCAAACCCACTCGGCTAGACCCAACCCCACTCGGCTAGTCCCAAACCCACTCGGCTACACCCAAACGGACTCGGCTAGACCCAAACCCACTCGGCTAGATCCAAACCCACTCGGCTAGACCCAAACCCACTCGGCTAGACCCAAACCCACTCGGCTATACCCAAACCCTCTCGGCAAGACCCAAACCCACTCGGCTAGACCCAAACCCACTCCGCTAGACCCAAACCCACTCCGCTAGACCCAAACCCACTCCGCTAGACACAAACCCACTCGGCTAGACCGAAACCCACTCGGCTGGACCCAAACCCACTCGGATAGACCAAAATCCACTCCGCTAGACCCAAACCCACTCGGCTAGACACAAACCCACTCGGCTAGATTCAAACACACTCGGCTAGACGCAAACCCACTCGGCTAGACCGAAACCCACTCGGCTACACCCAAACCCTCTCCGCTAGACACAAACCCACTCGGCTTCACACAAACCCACTTGGCTAGACACAAACCCACTCGGCTAGACCCAAACCCACTCGGCTAGACCCAAACCCACTCGGCTAGACCCAAACCCACTTGGCTAGAACCAAACCCACTCGGCTAGACCCAACCCCACTCGGCTACTCCAAACCCACTCGGTTAGACCCAAACGGACTCGGCTGGACCCAAACCCACTCGGCTACAACCAAACCCAATCGGCTAGACCCAAACCCACTCGGCTAGACCCAAACCCACTCGGCTAGACCCAAACCCACTCGGCTAGATCCAAACCCACTCGGCTGGACCCAAACCCACTCGGATAGACCCAAACCCACTCAGCTAGACCCAAACCCACTCGGCTGCACCCAAACCCTCTCCGCTAGACACAAACCCACTCGGCTTCACCCAAACCCACTTGGCTAGACCCAAACCCACTCGGCTAGACCCAAACCCACTCGGCTAGACCCAAACCCACTCGGCTAGACCCAAACCCACTTGGCTAGAACCAAACCCACTCGGCTAGACCCAACCCCACTCGGCTACTCCCAAACCCACTCGGCTAGACCCAAACGTACTCGGCTAGACCCAAACCCACTCGGCTAGAACCAAACCCACTCGGCTAGACCCAAACCCAATCGGCTGGACCCAAACCCACTCGGCTATACCCAAACCCACTCGGCTAGACCCAAACCCACTCGGATAGACCCAAACCCACTCAGCTAGACCCAAACCCACTCCGCTAGACGGAAACCCACTCCGCTAGACCCAAACCCACTCCGCTAGACCCAAACCCACTCGGCTAGACCAAAACCCACTAGGCTAGACCCAAACGTACTCGGCTAGACCCAAACCCATTCGGCTAGACCCAAACCCACTCGGCTAGACCCAAACCCACTAGGCTAGTCCCAAACCCACTCGGCGAGACCCAAACCCACTCGGCTAGACCCAAACCCACTCGGCTAGACCCAAACCCACTCGGCTAGATCCTAACCCACTCGGCTAGACCCAAACCCACTCGGATAGACCCAAACCCACTCAGCTAGACCCAAACCCACTCCGCTAGACCCAAATCCACTCTGCTACACCCAAACCCACTCGGCTAGACCCAAACCCATTCGGCTAGACCCAAACACACTCCGCTAGACCCAAACCCACTCCGCTAGACGCAAACCCACTCCGCTAGACCCAAACCCACTCCGCTAGACCCAAACCCACTCCGCTAGACCCAAACCCACTTGGCTAGACCCAAACCCACTCGGCTAGACCCAAACCCACTCGGCTAGACCCAAACCCACTCGGCTAGACCCAAACCCACTCGGCTAGACCCAAACCCATTCGACTAGACCCAAACCCACTCGGCTAGACCAAAACCCACTCGGCTACTCCCAAACCCACTCGGCTAGACCCAAACCCACTCGGCTAGACCCAAACCCACTCGGCTAGACCCAAACCCACTCGGCTAGACCCAAACCCACTCGGCTAGACCCAAACCCACTCGAATAGACCCCAACCCACTCGGCTAGACCCAAACCCACTCGGCTAGACCCAAACCCACTCGGCTAGACCCAAACCCACTCGGCTAGACCCAAACCCATTCGGCTAGACCCAAACCCACTTGGCTTGACCCAAACCCACTAGGCTTGACCCAAACCCACTCGGCTAGACCCAAACCCAATCCGCCAGACCCAAACCCACTCCACTAGACCCAAACCCACTCGGCTAGACCCAAACCAACTCGGCTAGACCCAAACACACTCGGCTAGACCCAAACCCACTCGGCGAGACCCAAACCCACTCGGCTACACCCAAACCCACTCCGCTAGACACAAACCCACTCGGCTTCACCCAAACCCACTCGGCTAGACCCAAACCCACTCGGCTAGACCCAAACCCACTCGGCTAGACCCAAACCCACTTGGCTAGACCCAAACCCACTCGGCTAGACCCAAACCCACTCGGCTAGACCCAAACCCACTCGGCTAGACCCAAACCCACTCGGCTAGACCCAAACCCATTCGACTAGACCCAAACCCACTCGGCTAGACCAAAACCCACTCGGCTACTCCCAAACCCACTCGGCTAGACCCAAACCCACTCGGCTAGACCCAAACCCACTCGGCTAGACCCAAACCCACTCGGCTAGACCCAAACCCACTCGGCTAGACCCAAACCCACTCGAATAGACCCCAACCCACTCGGCTAGACCCAAACCCACTCGGCTAGACCCAAACCCACTTGGCTAGACCCAAACCCACTCGGCTCGACCCAAACCCACTCGTCTAGACCCAAACCCACTCGTCTCGACCCAAACCCACTCGGCTAGACCCAAACCCACTCGGCTAGACCCAAACCCACTCGGCGAGACTCAAACCCACTCGGCTAGACCCAAACCCATTCGGCTAGACCCAAACCCACTTGGCTTGACCCAAACCCACTAGGCTTGACCCAAACCCACTCGGCTAGACCCAAACCCAATCCGCCAGACCTAAACCCACTCCACTAGACCCAAACCCACTCGGCTAGACCCAAACCAACTCGGCTAGACCCAAACACACTCGGCTAGACCGAAACCCACTCGGCGAGACCCAAACCCACTCGGCTACACCCAAACCCACTCCGCTAGACACAAACCCACTCGGCTTCACCCAAACCCACTCGGCTAGACCCAAACCCACTCGGCTAGACCCAAACCCACTCGGCTAGACCCAAACCCACTTGGCTAGAACCAAACCCACTCGGCTAGACCCAACCCCACTCGGCTAGTCTCAAACCCACTCGGCTAGACCCAAACGGACTCGGCTAGACCCAAACCCACTCGGCTAGACCCAAACCCATTCGGCTAGACCCAAACACACTCCGCTAGACCCAAACTCACTCCGCTAGACGCAAACCCACTCCGCTAGACCCAAACCCACTCCGCTAGACCCAAACCCACTCCGCTAGACCCAAACCCACTCGGCTAGACCCAAACCCACTCGGCTAGACCCAAACCCACTCGGCTAGACCCAAACCCACTCGGCTAGACCCAAACCCATTCGACTAGACCCAAACCCACTCGGCTAGACCAAAACCCACTCGGCTACTCCCAAACCCACTCGGCTAGACCCAAACCCACTCGGCTAGACCCAAACCCACTCGGCTAGACCCAAACCCACTCGGCTAGACCCAAACCCACTCGGCTAGACCCAAACCCACTCGAATAGACCCCAACCCACTCGGCTAGACCCAAACCCACTCGGCTAGACCCAAACCCACTCGGCTAGACCCAAACCCACTCGGCTAGACCCAAACCCATTCGGCTAGACCCAAACCCACTTGGCTTGACCCAAACCCACTAGGCTTGACCCAAACCCACTCGGCTAGACCCAAACCCAATCCGCCAGACCCAAACCCACTCCACTAGACCCAAACCCACTCGGCTAGACCCAAACCAACTCGGCTAGACCCAAACACACTCGGATAGACCCAAACCCACTCGGCGAGACCCAAACCCACTCGGCTACACCCAAACCCACTCGGCTAGACACAAACCCACTCGGCTTCACCCAAACCCACTCGGCTAGACCCAAACCCACTCGGCTAGACCCAAACCCACTCGGCTAGACCCAAACCCACTCGGCTAGACCCAAACCCACTTGGCTAGACCCAAACCCACTCGGCTAGACCCAAACCCACTCGGCTAGACCCAAACCCACTCGGCTAGACCCAAACCCACTCGGCTAGACCCAAACCCATTCGACTAGACCCAAACCCACTCGGCTAGACCAAAACCCACTCGGCTACTCCCAAACCCACTCGGCTAGACCCAAACCCACTCGGCTAGACCCAAACCCACTCGGCTAGACCCAAACCCACTCGGCTAGACCCAAACCCACTCGGCTAGACCCAAACCCACTCGAATAGACCCCAACCCACTCGGCTAGACCCAAACCCACTCGGCTAGACCCAAACCCACTCGGCTAGACCCAAACCCACTCGGCTCGACCCAAACCCACTCGTCTAGACCCAAACCCACTCGTCTCGACCCAAACCCACTCGGCTAGACCCAAACCCACTCGGCTAGACCCAAACCCACTCGGCGAGACTCAAACCCACTCGGCTAGACCCAAACCCATTCGGCTAGACCCAAACCCACTTGGCTTGACCCAAACCCACTAGGCTTGACCCAAACCCACTCGGCTAGACCCAAAGCCAATCCGCCAGACCTAAACCCACTCCACTAGACCCAAACCCACTCGGCTAGACCCAAACCAACTCGGCTAGACCCAAACACACTCGGCTAGACCGAAACCCACTCGGCGAGACCCAAACCCACTCGGCTACACCCAAACCCACTCCGCTAGACACAAACCCACTCGGCTTCACCCAAACCCACTCGGCTAGACCCAAACCCACTCGGCTAGACCCAAACCCACTCGGCTAGACCCAAACCCACTTGGCTAGAACCAAACCCACTCGGCTAGACCCAACCACACTCGGGTAGTCTCAAACCCACTCGGCTAGACCCAAACGGACTCGGCTAGACCCAAACCCACTCGGCTAGAACCAAACCCACTCGGCTAGACCCAAACCCACTCGGCTAGACCCAAACCCACTCGGCTGGACCCAAACCCACTCGGCTATACCCAAACCCTCTCGGCAAGACCCAAACCCACTCGGCTAGACCCAAACCCACTCCGCTGGACCCAAACCCACTCCGCTAGACCCAAACCCACTCAGCTAGACAGAAACCCACTCGGCTAGACCCAAACCCACTCGGCTGGACCCAAACCCACTCGGATAGACCAAAACCCACTCCGCTAGACCCAAACCCACTCGGCTAGACCCAAACCCACTCGGCTAGACCCAAACACACTCGGCTAGACCCAAACCCACTCGGCTAGACCCAAACCCACTCGGCTAGAACCAAACCCACTCGGCTAGACCCAAACCCACTCGGCTAGACCCAAACCTACTCGGCTAGACCCAAACCCAATCGGCTGGACCCAAACCCACTCGGCTATACCCAAACCCACTCGGCTAGACCCAAACCCACTCGGATAGACCCAAACCCACTCAGCTAGACCCAAACCCACTCCGCTAGACGGAAACCCACTCCGCTAGACCCAAAACCACTCCGCTAGACCCAAACCCACTCGGCTAGACCAAAACCCACTAGGCTAGACCCAAACGTACTCGGCTAGACCCAAACCCATTCGGCTAGACCCAAACCCACTCGGCTAGACCCAAACCCACTAGGCTAGTCCCAAACCCACTCGGTGAGACCCAAACCCACTCGGCTAGACCCAAACCCACTCGGCTAGACCCAAACCCACTCGGCTAGATCCAAACCCACTCGGCTAGACCCAAACCCACTCGGATAGACCCAAACCCACTCAGCTAGACCCAAACCCACTCCGCTAGACCCAAATCCACTCCGCTACACCCAAACCCACTCGGCTAGACCCAAACCCATTCGGCTAGACCCAAACACACTCCGCTAGACCCAAACGCACTCCGCTAGACGCAAACCCACTCCGCTAGACCCAAACCCACTCGGATAGACCCAAACCCACTCAGCTAGACCCAAACCCACTCCGCTAGACGGAAACCCACTCCGCTAGACCCAAACCCACTCCGCTAGACCCAAACCCACTCGGCTAGACCAAAACCCACTAGGCTAGACCCAAACGTACTCGGCTAGACCCAAACCCATTCGGCTAGACCCAAACCCACTCGGCTAGACCCAAACCCACTAGGCTAGTCCCAAACCCACTCGGCGAGACCCAAACCCACTCGGCTAGACCCAAACCCACTCGGCTAGACCCAAACCCACTCGGCTAGATCCAAACCCACTCGGCTAGACCCAAACCCACTCGGATAGACCCAAACCCACTCAGCTAGACCCAAACCCACTCCGCTAGACCCAAATCCACTCCGCTACACCCAAACCCACTCGGCTAGACCCAAACCCATTCGGCTAGACCCAAACACACTCCGCTAGACCCAAACCCACTCCGCTAGACGCAAACCCACTCCGCTAGACCCAAACCCACTCCGCTAGACCCAAACCCACTCCGCTAGACCCAAACCCACTCGGCTAGACCCAAACCCACTCGGCTAGACCCAAACCCACTCGGCTAGACCCAAACCCACTCGGCTAGACCCAAACCCACTCGGCTAGACCCAAACCCATTCGACTAGACCCAAACCCACTCGGCTAGACCAAAACCCACTCGGCTACTCCCAAACCCACTCGGCTAGCCCCAAACCCACTCGGCTAGACCCAAACCCACTCGGCTAGACCCAAACCCACTCGGCTAGACCCAAACCCACTCGGCTAGACCCAAACCCACTCGAATAGACCCCAACCCACTCGGCTAGACCCAAACCCACTCGGCTAGACCCAAACCCACTCGGCTAGACCCAAACCCACTCGGCTCGACCCAAACCCACTCGTCTAGACCCAAACCCACTCGTCTCGACCCAAACCCAATCGGCTAGACCCAAACCCACTCGGCTAGACCCAAACCCACTCGGCGAGACTCAAACCCACTCGGCTAGACCCAAACCCATTCGGCTAGACCCAAACCCACTTGGCTTGACCCAAACCCACTAGGCTTGACCCAAACCCACTCGGCTAGACCCAAACCCAATCCGCCAGACCCAAACCCACTCCACTAGACCCAAACCCACTCGGCTAGACCCAAACCAACTCGGCTAGACCCAAACACACTCGGCTAGACCCAAACCCACTCGGCGAGACCCAAACCCACTCGGCTACACCCAAACCCACTCCGCTAGACACAAACCCACTCGGCTTCACCCAAACCCACTTGGCTAGACCCAAACCCACTCGGCTAGACCCAAACCCACTCGGCTAGACCCAAACCCACTCGGCTAGACCCAAACCCACTTGGCTAGAACCAAACCCACTCGGCTAGACCCAACCCCACTCGGCTAGTCTCAAACCCACTCGGCTAGACCCAAACGGACTCGGCTAGACCCAAACCAACTCGGCTAGAACCAAACCCACTCGGCTAGACCCAAACCCACTCGGCTAGACCCAAACCCACTCGGCTGGACCCAAACCCACTCGGCTATACCCAAACCCTCTCGGCAAGACCCAAACCCACTCGGCTAGACCCAAACCCACTCCGCTGGACCCAAACCCACACCGCTAGACCCAAACCCACTCAGCTAGACAGAAACCCACTCGGCTAGACCCAAACCCACTCGGCTGGACCCAAACCCACTCGGATAGACCAAAACCCACTCCGCTAGACCCAAACCCACTCGGCTAGACCCAAACCCACTCGGCTAGACCCAAACACACTCGGCTAGACCCAAACCCACTCGGCTAGACCCAAACCCACTCGGCTAGAACCAAACCCACTCGGCTAGACCCAAACCCACTCGGCTAGACCCAAACCCACTCGGCTAGACCCAAACCCAATCGGCTGGACCCAAACCCACTCGGCTATACCCAAGCCAACTCGGCTAGACCCAAACCCACTCGGATAGACCCAAACCCACTCAGCTAGACCCAAACCCACTCCGCTAGACGGAAACCCACTCCGCTAGACCCAAACCCACTCCGCTAGACCCAAACCCACTCGGCTAGACCAAAACCCACTAGGCTAGACCCAAACGTACTCGGCTAGACCCAAACCCATTCGGCTAGACCCAAACCCACTCGGCTAGACCCAAACCCACTAGGCTAGTCCCAAACCCACTCGGCGAGACCCAAACCCACTCGGCTAGACCCAAACCCACTCGGCTAGACCCAAACCCACTCGGCTAGATCCAAACCCACTCGGCTAGACCCAAACCCACTCGGATAGACCCAAACCCACTCAGCTAGACCCAAACCCACTCCGCTAGACCCAAATCCACTCCGCTACACCCAAACCCACTCGGCTAGACCCAAACCCATTCGGCTAGACCCAAACACACTCCGCTAGACCCAAACGCACTCCGCTAGACGCAAACCCGCTCCGCTAGACCCAAACCCACTCCGCTAGACCCAAACCCACTCCGCTAGACCCAAACCCACTCGGCTAGACCCAAACCCACTCGGCTAGACCCAAACCCACTCGGCTAGACCCAAACCCACTCGGCTAGACCCAAACCCACTCGGCTAGACCCAAACCCATTCGACTAGACCCAAACCCACTCGGCTAGGCCAAAACCCACTCGGCTACTCCCAAACCCACTCGGCTAGACCCAAACCCACTCGGCTAGACCCAAACCCACTCGGCAAGACCCAAACCCACTCGGCTAGAACCAAACCCACTCGGCTAGACCCAAACCCACTCGAATAGACCCCAACCCACTCGGCTAGACCCAAACCCACTCGGCTAGACCCAAACCCACTCGGCTCGACCCAAACCCACTCGACTAGACCCAAACCCACTCGTCTCGACCCAAACCCACTCGGCTAGACCCAAACCCACTCGGCTAGACCCAAACCCACTCGGCGAGACTCAAACCCACTCGGCTAGACCCAAACCCATTCGGCTAGACCCAAACCCACTTGGCTTGACCCAAACCCACTAGGCTTGACCCAAACCCACTCGGCTAGACCCTAAACCCAATCCGCCAGACCCAAACCCACTCCACTAGACCCAAACCCACTCGGCTAGACCCAAACCAACTCGGCTAGACCCAAACACACTCGGCTAGACCCAAACCCACTCGGCGAGACCCAAACCCACTCGGCTACACCCAAACCCACTCCGCTAGACACAAACCCACTCGGCTTCACCCAAACCCACTTGGCTAGACCCAAACCCACTCGGCTAGACCCAAACCCACTCGGCTAGACCCAAACCCACTCGGCTAGACCCAAACCCACTTGGCTAGAACCAAACCCACTCGGCTAGACCCAACCCCACTCGGCTAGTCTCAAACCCACTCGGCTAGACCCAAACGGACATGGCTAGACCCAAACCCACTCGGCTAGAACCAAACCCACTCGGCTAGACCCAAACCCACTCGGCTAGACCCAAACCCACTCGGCTGGACCCAAACCCACTCGGCTATACCCAAACCCTCTCGGCAAGACCCAAACCCACTCGGCTAGACCCAAACCCACTCCGCTAGACCCAAACCCACTCCGCTAGACCCAAACCCACTCAGCTAGACAGAAACCCACTCGGCTAGACCCAAACCCACTCGGCTGGACCCAAACCCACTCGGATAGACCAAAACCCACTCCGCTAGACCCAAACCCACTCGGCTAGACCCAAACCCACTCGGCTAGACCCAAACACACTCGGCTAGACCCAAACCCACTCGGCTAGACCCAAACCCACTCGGCTGCACCCAAACCCACTCCGCTAGACACAAACCCACTCGGCTTCACCCAAACCCACTTGGCTAGACCCAAACCCACTCGGCTAGACCCAAACCCACTCGGCTAGACCCAAACCCACTCGGCTAGAGCCAAACCCACTTGGCTAGAACCAAACCCACTCGGCTAGACCCAACCCCACTCGGCTAGTCCCAAACCCACTCGGCTAGACCCAAACGACTCGGCTAGACCCAAACCCACTCGGCTAGAACCAAACCCACTCGGCTACACCCAAACCCACTCGGCTAGACCCAAACCCACTCGGCTAGACCCAAACCCACTCGGCTGGACCCAAACCCACTCGGCTATACCCAAAGCCTCTCGGCAAGACCCAAACCCACTCGGCTAGACCCAAACCCACTCCGCTAGACCCAAACCCACTCCGCTAGACCCAAACCCACTCCGCTAGACACAAACCCACTCAGCTAGACCCAAACCCACTCGGCTGGACCCAAACCCACTCGGATAGACCAAAACTCACTCGGCTAGACCCAAACCCACTCTGCTAGACCCAAACCCACTCGGCTGGACCCAAACCCACTCGGCTAGACCCAAACCCACTCGGCTAGACCCAAACCCACTTGGCTAGCACCAAACCCACTCGGCTAGACCCAACCCAGTTGGCTAGATCCAAACCCACTCGGATAGACCCAAACCCCCTCGGCTAGACCGAAACACACACGGCTAGACCCAAACCCACTCGGCTAGACCCAAACCCACTCGGCCACACCCAAACCCACTCGGCTACACCCAAAACCACTCCGCTAGACACAAACCCACTCGGCTACACCCAAACCCACTCGGCTAGACCCAAACCCACTCAGCTAGACCCAAACCCACTCGGCTAGACCCAAACCCACTCGGCTGGACCCAAACCCACTTGGCTAGAACCAAACCCACTCGGCTAGACCCAAACCCACTCGGCTGGTCCCAAACCCACTCGGCTAGACCCAAACGGACTCGGCTAGACCCAAACCCACTCGGCTAGGACCAAACCCACTCGGCTAGACCCAAACCCACTCGGCTAGACCCAAACCCACTCGGCTAGACCCAAACCCACTCGGCTAGACCCAAACCCACTCGGCTAGACCCAAACCCACTCGGCTGGACCCAAACCCACTCGGCTATACCCAACCCTCTCGGCAAGACCCAAACACACTCGGCTAGACCCAAACCCACTCCGCTAGACCCAAACCCACTCGGCTAGAC